>MU158707.1:1323838-1362073 GCA_015888305.1 Antheraea pernyi
TATATAAAGTAAATTTTCAAAAAAAAGTATTAACCGACTTCAATATCAGTCAAAAACCCATAAGGCACTAAAAAGCGGAAAATAACTAGTTTATCAAAAATAAAACATATGAATATGTGTGCTACCTAGAGTTGTATTGGAAGTCGGTGCCAACCAAATCGAAAACCATATCTATAGGTACAAAGTTTAAGTCCACTCTCGCGTCTCTGTAATACAAAAATTTTGGTTGGTACCGACTTCCTGTACATCTCTAGGTAGCACACATATTCATATGTTTTATTTTTGATAAACTATTTATTTTCCGCTTTTTAGTGCCTTATGGGGTTTTGATTGATATTGAAGTCGGTTAATACTTTTTTTTGAAAATTTACTTTATTTTGTTCTATATTTCATTCTATACTAATATTATAAAAAGGCAAAGTTTGTTAGTTTATGACGTTGTATGGGGTAATATCTGGATCTACTAAACCGATTTTGAAAATTCTTTTACCAATAGTAAGCCACGTTATTTGTGAGTGTCATAGGCTATATATTAACCCGAAAATGAAGAGGCTCTTTTGTGGTAGTCGGATTTGCAAAGTAAATCGTAGAAAAAACGATCGAACGAAAGCTGCCTTAACGATGAAAGATATATGACTGAATTTCAGAGAAAACTTTAGAGCTTGATAATGCCTACAAGAAAGTCAACAACAGCATAAGTCTAACTTTTATATTAGGTCTTTACCTATGAATTTTTTAACGTATTCATGATGACAAAAAAGATTGAAATGCGATGAAAATGTAACACTAATCAATAAACAAATGATTACTTTTGGAAAAAGAATTCCATGTTTTTAAAATAAAATTAATTTGAAATTAGAATTCTTAGCCAAACAAAAATTATTTTGATTTGAAATGGTCAGTACTGCAGAACGGCAATTTCATAGGAAAAGACCTATTATTTAAGTCACAAAAAGTCGTTTTTTTTACAAATGTCTACCGCCCAACGAAGTCACGCAACGCAAGGGTCAGTCAGCTAGTTTCTTAACATAATTAATTAACATAATAACAATAACATAATAGAACATAATTCGTTTCTTCAATTTAATTTTTGAAACTACTATTGTCATTTTTCTTACAAATAATACCTGTAATGTAATAAATATATTGTATAGTGGAACAATACATGAAGATGCCTACGATAGTTCAGAAAATTTGTATAAAAAAATCCGACAAAGATTTGATTTAAAATCTCCAAGGCTGTCTAGGTTTTCATAAAAAATAGTGAGCGTTGAATAACGCAGAGCTTAGCGCAATAAATCTATGTACGTATGGAAAACAATTTACGATCGTACAACTTACGAGACCTCAGTACCGAATTTATAAAGAACCTAAAAGCGTTTTCGTAGAAAATTTCCAGTCGCCGCGATATTGCTGGTAAAAATTACGTTACAACTTTTCCACTTTATGTAGACAGAGACAAAGTGGAATTTTCCCACTTAGCTAAAACAACTATGGAAATACATAGTTAAAAAACATAAAACTATTAAGTTTGTTTCAAATAACCACTTCGTTTTACTAAGAACCAGTTTTGAATTTCTGTTTTTCATCATGCAGAATTGTATTTCTTCCATAATACTGCCAGTTAATAAATATCTTACTACTCGTCTAAAGTTTTTTAGTATGAAAACCTATGTAATACAAACAACAACAGTAATACAAACTTAATCATTACGTCATTAACCCACGAGATATTTCTCACGTCGATAAAGCCTTAGTTCTTATATCCAAAGATATTGTCGTATCCCGGCAACTTTACACTTCTTTACAATGTTCCCTTGACACTTATATCTAAACTACCAAATATTATATTCTAAAATTCGGTATAACGTGCCGAGGAGTGAATAATCGGATGTCTGATTAATATTCAGCTGGTGTCAAACGTTCTTCTATTTATTATTACGTTCCCCTAATGTAATAGAATATATACATACCTATAGAACATTTCTCGTATTCGCGATCGTCATACCTATCATTGTGTTTCGATAGTTGATCTGAATGGCTTTTTATTTTCTTGTATTGTTCGTATACAATCGTGTCTAATAACAATTAAAAACGGTGACATGCGAGAAAGAGTAGTGATCCTTAAAGGTTTGGAATGTCCCGGTAAATGTTCAGTAACCGACTTCTACTTGAGGTTGTAGTGTAGCCAGGTAATTAATAGAACATTTCCTATTGACTTACAATATGAAGATGTAATGCGGTTATACTTTAAGTAAATAAAATCGACATTACTTACTATAAAGAATATATGAAAAAATATTCTTTGGTACAATTAAATATATACATATAAATATAACTGAAGCGTCTATCATTATTATGCCATCATTATTAAGGTCGGCCTAGCTGAAAATCAGATTTATGACAATTTACTGTATGTAGCACATGTTGAGATGTTATAATCTAATGTTATATCTGCATATAATACTTTTTACCTTTTGCCTATCTGTAGGTATGTATATATCGGAGAGCAAATAGGGTGTGGCGGTGTGGCGGAGGCGCCATATAACTCTCTTGCGCCATGATCCATCACAAAAATGATATAAATGAGAACTAAACTACCCCATCATAATAATATCGTCAGAATGAACTCACTAAACCACCCATAATAATATCGCATTTTTATCTGTGTTTTTGTCCTGAACAAATGTTCCTTTTTTGTTCGCCATTTCTTTCTATTGTTTTGTTCAGGCCAATGAAATAGCTAAAATGATTTCAGTGGAAATAAACTGGTGTATAGAGAACTTTCCAGATTATTATCTATATTATCAAGAGCGTTTTATCAAGAGTATTCCCCGAGTTAGAGAGCCCCAAGGTCTAAAGATTCTTCTAATCTTCATGAATGAAACGTAAGAGTTAATAATGACAATAACGATATCGTTTCTAAGTTCTAGTGGCTTCTAGATTACATGTGAAAAGCATTATATAATTCAGCAGTAAAAAGCTCCCAAACAAATTTTGATATCGTTTCGATATAATACTAGTCACGTCATTTTAAATATCATGATGCTTTTTCATAGTGCCTTAAAATCGGTTAAACGGTTTTAGTTATTAAATAGCAAGTATAAAATTGCAATAAAAGAATGAGATTTATCTAAATAAAACTTAGTAGCGATGAAACAACATAACAAAAAAGAATTCACTGAAACTAAGTCACTGGCAACAGTTAGCAATTAGTAAAATCTATCATCGGGGGTAAGAAACTAATTCAGAATTATTTTACAACGACTCTACGGAACCCTCGTCACACGGTTGTAAGTGACACTTTAACAGTTTTGTTGAAAAATAACCCATTTTATATACGTTAAGTATTCAGCTCAGTACTTGTTAAGTAACGTTGGCCCTGAAGAAAATTCAGTTTCACGAATGCATACTTATTTTGTATTAAGTCAAATTGTGCCACTTACAGACAATTTATATTAGTAATAACTTATTATTCATATCTTTGTTAGGAATGTCATGATATCTATTTTTGTAATTAATTTTAATGATTTAATATGGACTTTATAATATTTAATTTAACTAAAATGATATTCAAATGATTTGAATGAACTTATCATCCATTTACGGCACCGCTACAAAACATCTGAGATGCGACTGGAACATTGACACTAGCGCCATCATATTAGAGAGTTCAGCCTATAAAAAGAAAGATTTTTTTTTAATGTATAACAGGTACGCGCTTGGCCACAATCTCACCTTATCGTAAGTGACGATGAGGCCGACGATGAATCGTGCTTACCCACTAGATGCCTGTTCACTCTACTCTTGAAGACTCCCAAGTTATAAGATGACGGGAAGACAGACGCCAAGAGTGAATTCCACTGCTTAGCCGTACATATAATGAAATACCATACAATACAAAGATATACGATACATTCAATGTAATTTCGGTATATAACTTATTTAGAAACTATGTCTATGTGTTATGTGTTAGTATTATAGTATAACAAAGATTTTTCAGTATTTTACCAAGGAATCTATTTTTAGAGACCACATTTTTTTTATTAATTTGAGGAAATCCCTTATTGATACGCCACCCCCCGGGGAGAGGGTGGGTTATGTCCGACTCGCACGGACTAAAACCCCACGGTGTACCGGTAGACCGTAATTGTTGGGGCGGCAAGGGATCGCTACTCTACCTTTTAGAGCCGCCCCAAAAAGCACTTGCCATTTCCAATTAAACAAAGAACTGACTGCACATGAATAGGTTAGCGAAGATAAAGAAACAATAATAAAATTGTTGATTACAATCATACTTCTACATCAAGACAAAGGTATATTTATGTTATCTTTACGCCATTGTAATCTATGATCTATGAACCATTTGTATGTAAATAACTGACCAAGCAACGAAACGTTTCAAAAAAGTAGGAATCATAAAAATTTCAAGTTTGTATAATCTTAATTGGGGTTTTTTAATCATCATAATAATATGATATAATTGCATAACAACTGACCGTGACTGTTATTGTATACGGATTGAGTTAACATTTGTTGTATTCTTTTTCGTTTATATTTCATACAACCTTTATAATTTTAGGTAGAGCTGTAATGGTAGAGCCACGTTGAAGTTATTACTGGTTTCAGCATGAATGGGTCGGCTTGCCCGGTGTAGTACCACCCTCTCACAGAAAACCGACGTGAAGTAACAGTGCTTGCATTGTTGCGTTTCGTTCGGTCAGTGAGAGCACTGGAGGCCCACCTCTCTTCCCCTTCATCCTCTCCCCTTCCGCTTCCCTTCTTCCCCCTCCAACGCGCTGGCAACGCGCTTGCGACTCCCCTGGTGTTGCAAGTGTCTATGGACGGTGGTGATTACTTAACACCAGGTGACCCACCTGTCCGTTTGCCTCTTATGACATAAAAAAAAACATTGAACATGTAAATTAGAATGAGTGGGATTTTTCGGTGAAGGCAAATATCGTGATGAAACCGTAGATAGTATGGTGGTAGGGCTTTTGTCTTAGTTGCTTGGCTAGTTACCACCTTCAAGAAAATCTTGCACTAAACACCTAAATGTTTGTTCCGGTAGCTGCACTTGAAAATCAGTCCCCGTCTAGATTTAGCATGTTTACCATCTTGGACTACATTGTCATTTAATATCAGTTGATTTCTGATCAACCATTAAACCTATAACGTATTTAAAATAACATATTTTTTTAATATGTTTAAAATAAAAATATTTTTATTTATGTATTAATCAAATCAATATCAAAATATCCTTTATTCAATTTAGGCCCTGAGAAAGCGCTTGTTCATAAGCTACCACCGGTTCGGAAAACAATTCATCGAGCAGAACCGGCAAGAAACTCGATCTGTTTTATCCCTTCATGTTATATATTTTTACAAAACATAAATAGTTACATTCGTTTTTAGTGGATGCACAGAGAGGGGCGTCATTTCCAGACGTCACAATCGTTCACATATTGATCCACCCACCACCACCTTAGGGTTTTAATACCCGCTTGACATGGTTCTGGAACTCACTATCCGGCAAATCGGTAATGAGTTTTGGGACTTTGTTATAAAGCCTAACACTATTTTACCTAAAAACTGTTTTTGGACTTAGTGATCCTGAAGCATGAAATGACCATTAGATATCCTCTCTATTACAAAAGTCAATAATGTGTAACTGAGTCCATATTCAAATTATTAATATTTCGCGTAACTATTGATAATCATGACTGTTTACTTTAATTACACTTGATTGCAAAATGTAAAAAATTGGAGACCCAACGATCCATCTCCATTTTTATACACATTTCCTAGAAGAAGTTACAAAAATCAAAATGCCTCTGGAAGAAAACGAATATAGAAAGCGTAATACTTATTTTACGTTGAAATAATTATGATATCAAAGTATACATTATATAACAAATACGACATTCATACGCGAGCCATTTAAATTTGACATTATAAAACATATCAAACCACTTCCCAGAAGACGTTAATTTTAATTAATGCTATTAGATTACACTAAAATACAGCACATATTTTGCAATACTCATTTCAATCTAATAATTTAATCTAAGCATCGCCATTAAAAAAAAAAACATTTCGGGACTTTTGTAACCACACTAATGAAATAAATGATTTTAAATAATAGCATTTGAATTATAACTCTATGTGGATTTAGTCTTCGTTTAAACGTACGGATTCAGTTTTTCGGTTTGTTCAAATCGGTGTACGCTTATAATATTTGTTTTGTCTGTAATATTTCCTTTGGATCCCTTTTTGCGGCATTTTGTAACTATGTATCTGAGTATAGTATATATTATATGAGCATGTATAAAACATGAATATTTGAGATAGATGTAGAATCAGGTTCTAAAAGCGAGGCTTGAAATTAAAAGATTATTATAACACCTTCCCCCCCTTCTCTCCCCCTTCCCTTCCTCCCCCTCCCACAAACACAGGCTGGCAACGCACTTGCGACTCCCCTAGTATCGCTAGTGTCTATGAACAGCGATGATCACTTAACATCAGGTGACCCGTCTGTTCATCTACCTGCTCTGATATAAAAAAAAACCTGACATGGTTAAATATAATAATACGTACATTCCTCATTAATATTTTTGGCCGCTCTATGAATATAGCCGTGAGCTCGGGCTTGCCCGTAATATAGTGAGGAGTTTAATACAATACAAAGTTAATATAAATATTATAGTGGACGTTACTTTGCACTTCTGCCTAGAATTGATTGACCGCTACCATGTCTCAACGTGTTTCGCTTCTTCACGGAGCATCTAGACTCTTGCTATGTGAGCGGGCGAACGAGATCGGTCAAGGAGAGTCAACATCCGTGTGAAGATGCTCCGTGAAGGAGCGAAACACGCTGAGACGTGGTAGCGGTCAATCAATTCCAGAGGGAATTGCAAAGTAACGTCCACTATAACACTTAATGATGGATTTCCGCTAAGTAAGGCCTTCTTTCTTTCACTCTAAAAATATTATTATAGGAATTTACAATTGGCTTTATCCTTAAGTTGTTTCAGTGTAATACGTAAAACATAATATTCGTACATATTTTACCTAAATCTGTGCTCTGTGCAACTATGCTCAGAGCGATCGATAACACCTTAAACAAGATTATCACTTGTTTTTTATAGTAGCTCGGCAAAATGTCTGCACTATGCCTGATGATAAGCACAGTACAATCCAAAAACAATGGCGACCACTGAGTGACACACTATCCATCGCTGGTCGCTACTGTCATGCCGGCCTGCAAAAAGCTGGATATGCACAGGCTGATCCCGAAACGTGACCCACAGTAGCGACTCACTATGACGGGCTTTTTCGTCATATACATGGTGGTTGCGACCCAGTCAGGTTGTAAAACCCTACCACCCCACTTTCTCCAATGCCTCGTACGTTATTCAACAGAGTGCACCACGTGCAGGTGAGGTTGGCTTGGGTGTCTCAAGTTTTATGATGTTATTCGACACCCCTTACACCCCAAAACTTCACATAAAACAAGATTATTAAAGAGTATTAAAACCTGACGCATATATTGGTGTGTACATACGCAAAACTTGAAACTCTTTTAACACCTTTTTATATATTTTATTCGGTGTTCAAAGTAAAGGATATCAAAATAATTTCGGTCACATATTTTTAACTAGTTACAAAATATTCTTTTAAGCTTTAAATCAATCACTATGTGCTGAATATCACTTAGCTCTGTATTATAAGCAATAAACTGTATATTTTCTAGTATATGTATAATATTAATTTACTTTCATACGTATACATTGAATAATAGTACAGTCGGGAAATGTAACATAAATATTGTTAACATACTTAATTTATACAATTAAAATAATAATTTCCACACAAGACTTTATTCTGATACAACATTTAACCACCAGAATATTTTAAATCATCAAAACTTAACAACTTCTTTTCGTTCATTTGCAAATTATTTTTGTTTTTATGTAAATAACAGAAATCGCAACAACAAAGTATTTTTTTCTATACCACACCCCGCCTAAAATTTCATTTGAAAAACATATAAATAAAAGTATACATATCCATACACCACAAGAATAACTGAGAACAGTAAATATATAGTACTAAAAGGGTTACGTTAAAAAGAAAGCGTTAACTTCCATAAACCTCAGCACCATTTTAATAGGTAATGGGGCCTAACCTCACCTGCGCTCTCGGCGGCGCATCATAGAGCTGGGTGGTGGCAGTCGATAGTCTATGAAGACGGCGGGAACTGCAGATGCGTTGGGCAGTCCCATTTGCGGCCCTTTGTCTTTGCGAAGCGAGCAAAGCGCTGTAAGTACGGCCCGCTCGAGGCCCGCCCCTACCGCACCATGTGGCCAATGTCATCTGTAAACATATTTTTCATAAGTATGGCTTAACCCGATATTCGTAAATTCGTAATTATTACCTTTTAGTACCAAGCGACCAAAGGTAACCATATAATTTAAAACAAAAGCAGTATTATCTATTCAATTACGTATTGAATACGATATCTCTATCAACTTGCACATTTCTAGAAATTTGATCTTCAATTTTAATCTACATAAAATCGAAGATTAATAACTGAGCAGCTGAATTTAATTTTATTTCTATCATATAGACAACATATTCAAATTTATATATACTATATATTATAACACGACTAGTAATATCAAGAAAGAAGAAGATTAAGAAGATTCCATGGCAGAACACCTAATTCTTTATAGGCTTCTCCCTTATAGATCTGGAAATGAATATAGGAATGAGATTTCTTTACTCGCAGCCTAATTTAAATAACGAGGCATATTCATTATTAATACATTTTTAAACCACAAAATATGATACAACTACTTTCTGCGTATAGCACAAAATTAATAATATTTTTATTCAAACATTTCTTAATAAATCACAAGATTATACAAAGTCAAAAGATATCAGGTCTCGTCAGCGAGGCCACGACCCTAATCAAAACTGAGGAACACAGACACTCTACAATCTGTAATTAATAAAACGGAAAGGGTTCGCTTGATGAAACCTCTCCATTATACATATCTATCTCTATACATAATCCTCAATAATGATACTAAAAATGTTCCAGCGTTTTTATTATGAAATTAATTAATTTCAAAGAAAAATGTTTAATAAAACCCATTGAAGCATATCGGTATAAAAGATAAATTTTATTATAAAGTAAACGAATGAAATTTCATATTTTACGTTAGGTATATAATTATACTAGCGGCCCCAGCGGACGTTATCCCGACCTAATAGTAAAAAAAATCTTTACAAATTATATACTTAAACCTTCCTCATGAATCACTTTATCTACTGGTGAAAGCCGCATGAAAATCCGTGCAGTAGTTTTGAGGTTATCGCGAACAGACATACGCGGTATGAGACTTTGTTTTATACTATACAATGGAGTACTAATTCAAGAACAAATTTAAAAATTATCCGGATATCCAATGCACGAAAAACACAGAGCTTTACGGATTTATATAATTGCGGGGAAAAGAACAGTTCAAACTGAAGCTTAAACCGACCGCATAAAGAGTAAAATAGAAAAGTTATTACCTTCTTCCAGCCATTTGTCAACGCTATTTTCCACGTTGGCATCCCTAACGTTTGATTTTATCTAAATGTATATCCATAATACCTATCCACTTTCCTTTTTATTCTCATATGACTATCTCATTGTTTGTTTAGGTGTATTTGTTATAAAGCCATAGTTTTAATTGAAGGAAATAATTGAGTTTATAAATTGATATCAGGCTACGATTATATTGTTTGAACCATATATCTAATAACGTTGTATTACATATCTAAATAAACAAAATGATTGAAGGCTGAACTTGTGCGCGGATCATGCAAACACTACTTTCTTCTACTACTTTCTTCTACGTTCTTGTCTAAAAGAATATATATCCCGATATCTTCATTTATACATCTATCTATCTTCTATATTATCATTACATAGCATAAAACAAATTCCTCTACCGTGTCTGTCTGTCTGTCTGTTCGCGATAAACTCAAAAACTACTGAACGGATTTTCATGCGGTTTTCACCAGTGGATAAAATTATTCATGAGGAACGTTTTGGTATATAATATGTCAAGGATTTATTTTTAATCAGGGCAGGACAACGTCCGCAGGGCTCGCTATTATATAATAAGAACGTAAATCTAACGTGTCTGTACTTTTTAGATTTTTGTAATAAAAATTGTTCCAAGTGTCTTGGAATAAGAAATAAAATACATTTCAATCATTTTGAAAAATGTATACCTGTCTGTTTGTCTTTGTATTTGTTTGAACACGCATCACTGTTAAAGTAATGCGTTCACGACAAAACCAAGAAAATCTTAAAGCATATCCCCGAATAGCATTTAGTTTTGGTTTAATTGAAATCGGTTCACTCTATCAAGAGTTATTAAGATTTTAATGACAACGCGACTTAAGTACAAGAGGAAAGTAGATAATAAGTAAATAGATTTAATACATTCAAACGGTTATGTTATTTACTGTTAATTTACGTTAGGTTCCACGCGGGCGGAGTCGCGAACACAGGTAGTGTAATATAAACTTTTCGCAGTAAAAAAAACTGTAATTTTTATAAGAACTAAACTTACAGGATTTGTTTTATTGTTGCAGAGAATTTGGCAAAGAGGTATGGTACATATAATGCGCAAGGAAATGAGAAGTAAATGGATAAAACCGGACAACGAAATTTGTGAGAAAAGTGTATTTTTTTATATCATAGGAGGCGAACGAACGGTGGGTCACCACCGTCTATAGACACTTGCACCACCAGGGGAGTTGCAGCGTTGCAAACCTATTTTGGGGGAGAGGGGGAGTAAGGGAAAGGGGAAAGGTAGGGGAGGTGGGCCTCCAGCGCTCTCACTGACCGAACGAAACGCAACAATGTTACTTCACGTCGGTTTTCTATGAGAGGGTGGTACTAACCCGGGTGAGCCGGCCCATTCATGCTGAAACCAGTAATAGCTTCAGCGTAGCTCTACCACCTATTTAACCTATATTTTTTTATGTACGTTCATCTGTTCTTAAATATATATTGTTAAGGTAATAAACAAAGCACAAGAAATCGCCGGTATGAGCTCGTTATTAAATTAGATGTTTATTAATTGGATTGCAAGCCCCATATATCAGATAGTTTATTTGAAATCAGCCTATATGTATGCTAGCAGTCGAGAGGCTTCCAAAGCCACGTGACAGCGGCGACTGCCGATGGATTGTAGATTTTTCGATGGCCACCGTTTTTCATGGATTGCACTGTGCTTTCGTCAAGTGATGGTACTGTACCGTTACTTTATAGTATAAAAAATACTTTGGATAAACTCGACGATATTAACATAAACGCCGCATAAAAGTCAGTATGTAAGATTTGAAAGTACGAGACAAAATAGATAAATATTGTTGTCTGCATTCAGTTGTCCGCCTGTCATAACGAAGAAGATGAGATATTAATATTCCATTTATAGTACGATTATGTAAATAAAATGGTAAGTGAACTACTGAACGTGAATCTCTCAATATTTCTGAAAATCTCCCTATTATTTTGTATCTCGCTCACTCACTCCAATTTTTATATGATAATAATTTAAGTTACATACTTCACTTTTCCTTATAATTTTTCAGATATTCTCTTTCATACAAACCTTGTCATGATCATTACAAACATAACAATAATAGAATTCACCGAAAATTTGCAGGCGTTCAGAAGTGATGTGCTAACATATATTCAGCAATTGATATTTATTTATACCAGGTGAATGTTTAAAGGGCCACATCCTTCAATTCTGTGGTAGTTCATTATCACATTTAACATATAAAATAAAAATATCAAAACAAATACTAATAAACAACTAAAAGAACCTTAGTTCAAGTTTGTTTTAAAACTTTTCAAAGTATGGGAACGATACTTCTAAACGTAAAAAAATCAGGCCTAGCTTCAATGAACAACTTTCAAGGTTAATCATAGGTAACTGTTTCATGAGAACACAGCACGGTCGAACAATGGAAAGCGAGGCGCGAGTCGAAGTGCGGGAGGCGGACCGGACTGCTCGACAGGGAGTTATTTATCTATTACACCAGTTCGTTTTTGCGTAAATCAGCTGATGTTGAGTGTATAGCAGTTTTCGTTTCTGGACATAATTAGGTGAAATATAACACATATATATTTTTAATTGATTTAGAACGAGAATCAACTATTGATTATCCTGTAAAATTATTGCTGGTAACTAAACAGTCGCTCGGTATAGATTGTAGACCTGAAGAGCTAGAAGTATAATATATAGGGACTTATATTATAAAGATACGTATACGTAGACATAATGCTCGTGGATGGAATGATAAAATAATAAGTATTTCCTAAACAAATACTAAGCAAAAAAAATCGTTTGAGAAACATAATCGAAAAATGTACTAATTGATTATCTTATCCTATTTATATATAGGTTTTATATATAGCATGAATATAAATTTTTTTAGCTTATTTTAGAAAAAGGAAACAAATATAAATTCTTGGTTTTAAAGAGAACGCAACAACACTTAAGAAAATTAAAATGCTGCGGTTTATTAAGTTTTCCCTTGTTCTCTTCTAAGTTACCTCAAAACATCAATAAGGAAAACAACAAAAAAAATACAAAATATCAAAGCTCTCACAACGAATGAAATACAGTGATAAATTGAGTGTGCTGCCTTATGATGCGGTTCATAAAAACACCTGCCATTTCGTTACCTTCACTATAATATATAAAACTTACGCGACCTTCTAAGGTACTAATATAAAAAAATAGTTCCGTAGTATTACGAGCATTATGACTATCTCATAAATTAGTTTGTTTTTCGCAATACACTTATATTTATTCTAATAAATATTGTTGCGTAAGTCTCTTCCAAACCAAAGCTAATAAAATATAATCCCTCCCCCAATCTAATATATTCACACATTCGTCGTTTATTGCTAAGACAAAATTTCCTACATATCTTCATAAGACGCGCCTGTATAATTTCAACCAAGATATTAATTTTCGTAACCTTATAAAATAACTATTACGAGTGATTCCTTTACATCATAACAATTTTCTTGTCGCTACATTATTTTGCAACCCACGTGATATCGATTCAAGAGTATGAAATTTTCAGGTATCAATTAAACATGATACCCATTGATATAAAAAACCCAAGGTGCACACTTAACGTCTCACAGATGGCACACAAAAATGAGTGCATAATTTTGGATTATGCGGTCATTTCAAATAGTCTAGCGTCGCTTGCGTCCTTGTAAAAACAACTTTAAATAATTCAGGTAAGGTTGAATATTTAAAATCATAAGTTTATCGCATAACTATAACCACGTATGTACAATGGGGAGTTTTTGCAGCCGATTTAGAATGCTATTTTTAATCGAGACTGTGCGTCTTGGGTTTTTATAAGTCAATGATGTTACACTAATAATATTATTTTATTTTATAGCCATTTAGTATAATGATTATTAATTCCCACGTTCTCGCGATAAGGATAAGTATCGAGATAAGAAATACATTGTTTTTATTTTATATCCATAAAAATTCTAACCATTACTTCATCTGTTGGGGAAGCGTTCAAAGCTTCAGATAACGTTGCGTTGTAATTACATTACAAAATAAACCTCATGAATTATACCTTTTGTAAAATATCGATTTTTACGTAAACTATGAGATGCATTAGTTCTTTTAATTTAATTTTAATTGGTTATCTTTTCACTAGAATTGTTGCTAGTTTAGTATAGAACACGTGGAGTTTATATGTATGTATAAAATTTTTAAAACACAATACAACTTCTGGATACAAATTCATCAAGTCCTCAAACACGTATTATTTACCAAACTGACATTCACATACATTAACATGTCGTTGCCGCGGAAACTACATTCCATTATTTAAAATCTATATACATATATTAAAAGGCTAACGGGACGAAATCTGTACATTAAATATTTTAAAGAAAAAATACTCTGGGAGTGTTTACAATAAAAGACAGAACACATTTCTATAGTATTTAAAATTTTTGTCTGTCTGTCGGTCTGTCTTTCTGTCTGTCTGTCGTTTGTACAGGTTTCACGCAAAAACTACTGGACGGATTTTGACGAAATTTGGTATGGTAGTAGCTTATACACCGGTATAACATTTAGGCTTTTATGTTTTATATGTATAACACATTTGTATGTCTGTTTATTTTACTTTTAAGAAAAAATAAAAGAGAAGAAATTTACGCAATAACTACTAGACAAATTTTCACGAAATTCTGTAGTAGTTTAAACAACGATATAATATACTGGCTTCTACCCTCGACTTCGTCCGCGTGTAATAGTTACTTTTGGCCCAAGAAACCGAAAAAACCCCTGTTTTGGAAAATTCTTCATTGACGCTCCACCCCATTGGTCTTAGCTTGATGATATATAGTATACACCCTGCCTCGATAAATGAGAAAATCTAACACTTTTCAAATCAGAGCAGTAATGCCTGAGATAAGCGCGTTCAAGCAAACAAACTCTTCAGCTTATTGTAACAAGGCCAAACTGTACATTAAATATTTTTTGAAAATTATAATCGGGGTAGATTTTGTTATCGATATACACGGCAAAAATTATTCTTTTACATTTTTTATTAGTTCTGAAAGTTCTGAACCGATTTTGACGAAAAATGACACATGGATAACTAATATTACATTTAAGATTTTGTCCCATAAAACGCAAGGGGCTCTCCAGAATAACGGACGAAAGTAAAAAATTTGTAGTTATTGAAATTAGTGACGCATTTTGGTAGATTTTCTTTGTACTATACATGGCAGACAGATTAGCTATAAATTGAAGCTAAATTGGAACGAACTTCCTTATTGCGCATTACACGCTTTGAGCGGATGGGAGCTATACCGAAAAAAGTGTAACAAGACTTTTTTGCGACACATTAGTACAAGATCTGGCAGTGTAAATTAATGTTTTTAATAACGTTTAAAAAGAAAGTTTTACTGAAAAAAAAGTTTCCTAATCAATATTTTTACCTGTAAAGGTGTGATGCGCATTAATAAAGATAAAGATAATATACTTTATAAATAAAAATAATTCATTTCCAACCATTTTATTTTTTCCATTGCAAAGAACATATTTTTATTATATTAACCATTATGATATTAAGATTTCACCGTAAACAATGAAAAAAAAACGATAAACGTAAACATATGACTTGGGAGTGACGCCATTTTGAATACATATATGTATGTATAACAGTTGCTGCCACAATTATCTCAATACAGCCAGTGTTACGCTGAACTATAGCTAAGTTATTATTAAAATTACAGCTATCTTAACATGGTTTGAACATACTTTTTTTATTTACAAAAAATAACATCTGACACATTATTGTTAATAATAAAAATGTGTGGATATACTAATTTCATGTTTTAATGGCGTTTCAAAGTTAGGGAAAAACAAAACATTTGAAAATTATTTAAAAATCAATATTTTTGCCTGTTAAGGTTCGATATGCACTAATAAACGTAACGTTTACCGGCAGCCAAGTAGCCCGCACGTTGTTCGGAAGAACATAAAGTTATAAAAAACTGGCTTATTTAAAATCGTTCTCGAAACCGTTGCTAGCTCTTAGACGAATAATAACAGGTAAGTGACAGTTGACGCGTTGCTCATATCTTTTTCATTTTTATATTTTTCTTCAATACAATGGAGTGTAAAAAAGTTTGAATACAAGTAGAAGATAGTCATGATAAAGTAAGTGGCAGAGATAATTATTTAATTTTATTTTTACGTATTGTGTATGTGCAGTCTATGAACAATAGGTTAGGTGTCCTGACAGAGAAAAAGAGAGAGAGAGAGAGAGTATATATAATATCTACACACAAAATTTTCATTTCAATAGCAATCCAACTCAAGGATTACCTATTGATAAATTAACTTTTATTAACTTGATTATCTGAGATCATTCATTGTTTAATTTATCATTATTTATGTTATAAATATATTTTATCGTTTAATTTACAATTTAACTCTATCAACTTGATATTTTATAATGTAAACAATACTGACTGTATAGTAAACGTTTACAAAAAAAGGGGAAGGATCTTCGTTCCAACCGGGGTTCCATAGACCATAAAGGTTTTTTTAGATTACTGCCAATATATGTAGTAATATATGTAGGTTAGTTTTTATCTTAATTTGTTCCCGGTAGATGATGTTACGAACGGTTTCTAGGCTTATTTTAAAAGATTTCTTACATACCATCTGGGTATATGTTTGAGTGAGTCCCTTGATAGTTTGAATTCACAATTGGAAACCGGATGTGTGTGTGCAATCGGGTTTTAGGTTTTTCCAAATACAATTGATACCGGTGATAACCAATTTGGTGCAGACGAAGTTGCACGGGTCAGCTAGTAATCATATAAAATAACATATTCTTAGATTGTAACTTGATAGTGTAACTTGTTTGACCTTTTGGATGTAATATATGATTATTTATATAGATAAAAGTGTATTGGGTTCGTCCATTTACGACGTGATGCGTTTTAGACCACCCGCCCTCCCCCTTGCCCACGCGATGAGATGATACGTAAATAATACATTATAACCTTGTTCTGAGCCATCAAACAGAAACATCAAATATCATTATTATTTTGTTCGTTTCTTTGAGTCGTAGTCGAAACAAGTTTGTACATTAATATAATTTAATAGTAAAGGTCAAGTAAACAATACTTATAAATTCCTTGCATTCATCAACATCAGTACATAGTCTAAAATTAAGTCGGTTCCGCTGTCTGTTCCCCTAGATCTTTTAAACTATTCAACGGATTTTCATATAGTTTCCAGCAATAGATAGAGTGATTTAAGAGGAAGGTTTATGTATATAATAAAACCGAAAAAATCAATGATTTGTAATTTCATGTCGTAACAGACATATTTTTGTGCGCTTAAACGATGGCTAAACCTTACGAAATAGATCAAATTAATTAATTTAGATCAAACGGAATTGTATATCTTAAAAATATCGTTAAAAAGTCCACGATGATATATATTTATCTATAAAGGATAACCCACAGTAACAATTTTTATCATTTTACAAAAATATCTACATTTCACCCGTGCGAAGCTGGGGCGGGTCGCTAGTAAAAACTAAAAACTATGGGAATGAAAACAAAATATAATGTAAAATATTGAAATATAGTGTTATATAAAAATAACTTTAATATATAATATTCTCAATGTGTTTAAAAATATGGAGTTTAACACTATTTATTATACTTTTGAATGACAAATAACTAATAGAAACAGATGCCTCCATCCATCCATGTGTACAGCTGATAAGAAAGAATAAACAAGAAATCCTATACGTGATAAGCATACCACATACACTTATTATATATATTTAATAGACAAACGGTATGTTTGAACAACTATTTTATCATCAATAGCAGTTATAATAATTGTATTATAAGTAATTAATAAAATAACAATCAAAATTACTGGCAAAACTCGGAATGAAAAATTGATGAATGTTTTTTGAATATTAATAGACTACAATCCGCTAATCTTATAACCGAATTCAAAACCGTTTATCAAATAAAATTACTAAATCACCCATTAATTAACTACATAAATCTAATTTGAATTTGGTATTATGTACCAAGAGAGTGACATTGGATTGTCATTTTATTTGCATTTATTTTTCTATTATAGTTTTCATATTTTATATTATTATATTGGTTTATTGCATTTAATATTAATAATATTATATTATTATTACTGAGAAAACTCTGTACCCACGAATCCTGAAAATCCCGAAAATGCAGTCCTCGGGAATAGTCTAAAGTTGGCTAGTTTTAATATATCAAGCAAACCGTAATCTTGAAGAACTTCCTTTTTAACCGGAACGGTGGTGCCGCTCAAGCAAATACTATAAATAGCCTACCAAAGCTAAAGCCTACAGAAAAGTTGTAAGGCAAAAAGACCCCATCAGACTTCATAAGTATATGGTAATAATCATAAATACAATGGTACAACAAAATAATCCCAAGGAGGGTTGATGTCAGGCAGGCGGCCGATCGTAAAAATTAAGCCAAATCATATACCACAACATGACAAGCATGTTGTACCGACCCTACTTATGTGGGATAAGGGTAAGAAGAAGAAGAAGATACCAAGAGAGTGGCTACACAAAAAACTTAGAAAACTTACTAAACATTTTATGAAATACATTATTACTTTGTGTTATAAATGCAAAAGTTAATTTGTTTGTGTTTCACGCTTTCGCGCCCTATCTACTTAACTAAACATCATGAAATTTTGCATACACGTTGTTATGGGTACAGAAGAGGGCATAGGGTACATTTAATGCAGAAAAAAAAATTTCCCGAGAGATCCATCAAATTTACATTAACGCAAGTGAAGCCGCGAGCAATAGCTAGTAAATTATAATTATGAAAATCGATTTAATTAATCCTTACGATTAGAGAAAATTTTGATTTTTTTTATCACATACGTGAAAACGGATTGATTCAGCGTTATATCTATATGTAAGGATTAGCTATGCCCGCGACTCCGTCCGCGTGAGACCTAATGTCAAAACAGAATGACTAATAAAATCTTTTGAACGTATTCCATGTTATTACAAAAAGTTAAATACATGTTAAATACTTGGTTTAAAAAAGTTTCCTAATAAATGCACCTCACTCGCCCGAGGCAAGTTCGCGTTATCCTTTTTCGCAAGTCTAACCTAACGCAACCAAAGTGAGCAAGCGTAACAAAAGAGCAAGATGGCGAACATTCAGCTACCGCGGTGCATTTACTATGAGACCTTTTTAAAGCCAGGGTTCATACGTACTTAACTTTTTTGTAATAACACCGATTAAGTCGATTTACTTATGCACTTTTATCTCGTACTGAAGTCGTGTCATGATTAAAATTACAATACTTTTGATATAGTGAACCGATTTGTGAAACCAAGACTAAAATGTTACTCGAGGATGCATGAGGTTATGTCGTGTACGCAGTACTTTAGCAGTGATGCGTGTTTAAACAAACAGACAGACAGACATGCCTAAAAATGATTGAAATGTATTTTACTACTTAGTCCAAGACACCAGCAACATTTTTTTCTTCACAAAAATCTAAAAATTACAGGCACGTTAAATTTACATTCTTATTCTACGTATAGAATAGCCATATTGCAAAATGACAAAAAGAAAACTATGAATAAAAACTGCGGCAGACACCTAACACGAACGCGTTGCTGCTCAAGCGCGTCCAGGGAACGTTTGCCGCATTTTCAATTTATATTCATACTTCGGAATTTGATTTTATTTTATTTTTCTACGTTTAAAGAACATACCAATATATTTAATATTATTCTTTCATCAAACCGCTATCTACTTTCATTTGTAGTATTCGTTTTCTCATTCATAACGTTTTTACTTTGTAAGTCCCAAAACATGTGTAACCCCATTCAATATTGAAGATTATATTATTTGATATGAACGGAAATAAAGTATACTGTTGTCGGTTTGACAAACAGGTCTATAAAATGGATTTCCAATAATCTGATCTACAAGCCTTAGTACGTTTCTAGACATGGCGTTAAAGGTCAGGGTTCGAATCATAAAATACTCGTAAGTCTAAGAATTAATTCATGTATTCGAATAACTTAATTTTATTTGGAATTGAATCTTCATTGTAAGCCTAAAATGTAGGTTATAATTTTTGAGCACTGTCTCATATAATGGTAAATACCGACGCGACGTGGTGAAAGATGGTAAACATGCTAAATCTACAGAGGACTGGCTCACAAATACAACTGTCGGTACACACCGACAGGCGCTTACCGACAGGTTTTCAACTTGAAAGCGGTCATTGGATAGGGGGCCTTAGCAAAAGGTCTACCACTAAGAATTTTATTTGTCGACAAGACCCAGAATCTATATTAATTATCGGGCAATGGGAATATTGTAAAGCTGCTTTTACTATGCTAATCCAAACAAACAGTCAAACCACGTCGAGAGTAATTTAAAACAAAGTAAAAAAACAAAGAGAGAACCAAGCGTATTCAAGGCCCGTGTCGTAGATTTTGCGTCAAAACGAGATAGCATTATAACAAGTGTTCATGTAGGTGGTTGTTGTTTTGTATTTTCAATTTCCTTTTCGATTGTGTAACACTCGCAGTCGCTCGGAACTGGACTTTTTCAATTTTTTAAATTCCTATGTTGTAAATTCTATGTGAAGTTTCCTCTTCCATCTTCTGTAATTCCGCACATATTTCCGATTCATAAAACACAACGATATCTTCATTTTTTTTCAATTTCATACCGATTTTAATTAATGTTTCAGTAAATATTTTTATTATTTTTAATTTTAGTAGTGCTTCACTAATTCTCTATAATGACACCCGTATCAACTTCCTAGCTAATTACGTTCTCGCTTTAAACTAATATATAATTTCACACAACGATAATTCACAACATCACACGCAGGAGCTTATAATACATTAAGCTGATGACGTGACGGGCAAAATAAATATACAACATATACAGTAACATAAATGCTCTATCCATTGTGACCTCAATCGGTGTTATCGCATCATTAGTTAGTTTTTAATGATTGAAATCTGAGGGCACTCTGTAATATAAGAAAGTTTGGTCAGCTATCACAGTCCTTAACGAGCAAATAGACCTTTTCACGTTAAAATATTAAATCAGATCAGGTCGTTTAACTCTCTATAGTATCTTACTTAATGAGATTAGGTTAATGAGGTTTCTGTATGATAGCCTAGATTTACAATATTATAAATTCGATCTCTTGTACAATATAGTGTTTATATATTATAATTGATCATCTGTGGTTTGATGAGTAGTGGCTCGGTGACTCGAAGACTCGATACTCGTAGATCCGTTGCGAGTAGATACATCGCTCATAGACACTCGAAGAGTCGTTATTTGTAGCACGTTCCTTGTAGCCTGTTGTAGATTATTTGTAGAATTATATCGTATCTCTTATCTCGAACTGTCCTCTTAAATTGTCTTTCAAACTCGGTCGTCTAACTGTCATTCTACGACTACGTCTGCGCTCCTTATTAACCGGCTTCGTAGCTTCGATGCGTCAATGAGCGCGCTCCGCATTTCTTTCGTGCGTTCATATGTAAGCTACTCGGCCAGACCAAGATCTCTCAAGCCAGGATGACACCAAGATACAATTCTTCTTCTCAAACAACCCAAATGAGCCATATGTTTCCGCGTTGCAAATACTAATAATCTCTTTAAAGGACACATTTTTCAGCCCCATGTCGCACGACCCATAGGTTTTTGCCGTGTCCCTTCTTTTTTATGCCAAAGGACAACAAACAGGCACACGGCCCATCTAATATTAAATGGTTACCGTCGCCTATGGACAACTACGACACCAGGGGTATCACTGTTGTGTTGGCGACCTTGAAAAGCGTGGTTTAATCCAATGTCATAACCCTATGGGAATACTGTACCAGGTAACTCATTCCGCAACGATAGCGTGCGCATAATGACTCTTCTAGAGAACCTTACGGTTGTCGCCGTTTTGCTGTGCTTTAGGGTATGTGGATGAGCAGCCAGCCAGTGGCGGGTGGTTTGAGTTTGGAACGGCGATAAGGGCACCATATTAAAAAGTTCTTCAGAACACTCTCCGTTAGACATGCGGTAGAGAACACATAGAGACCCATTATTTTTATGCCAAAGGCAAACACTTCTCGGCGGCAATAATTTTATTTTGCACACAAAACTTATACCTACATTTATATACATTCGGTACTATTACGGTAATACATTAGAGGTGAACATTTTAGAGGTGGTAGAGCCACGCTAAAGCTATTACTGGTTTCAGCATGAATGGGTCGGCTCGTTCAGGGTAGTACCACTCTCTCACAGAAAACCGATGTGAAGTAATAGTGCTTGCATTGTTGCGTTTCGTTCTGTCAGTGAGAGCGCCGGAGATCCACCTCTCATCCCTTCCCCTCCCCTCCCATCCCATCTCCTCGTCCCCTCCTTCAAACACAGGCTGACAACGCATTAGCGACTCCCCTGGTGTTGTTGGTGTCTATGGGCGGCGGTGATCACTTAACATCTGGTGACCCGCCTGTTCGTTTGCCTCCTATGATATAATAAAAAATATAAAAAAATCACATAATTATATTATATCTAACTTATAACTATCAGTGTAATTACTAAACAATCATAACATGGCTCGCTATCCGCAACTGTTAAGTTGGACTTGTGAAAAATACATACGAAACTCCGTTATGGTTTGTTTTAGTCAAATTTAGTTACTTCACATGATAGTAGTTATCCGTTAACAGTATAATTTTGAAAAAATAAACATTTTACGATAGAACCCGTATTTAATAGATAATACTGTAATTAACCTCATACTTAATTACTTTTACAATATTTAATTCACTTTATCATGAACATATCGGTATCGAGAATATATTAATTGAATTTTAACACAAAATTAATTTCAACATGGTTAATAATTATTATAAACTTACCTTAAAAGCGTTTCTGAATTTATTTGACATAATGTTGTAGAGAAATGGGTTGATCGCTGTCGACAGAAAGTACAATACTCCAGACAGATATGTCAACACAATATAGACCTGCGAATAAAAATTGAATTTAATAAGTAAATATATGGATTTATTCATCATTAATACAATTAAAACGCTTTATAGTGGAACTTAAGTATTACGACAGCATTAGTTAGATCGTTTGAAAAAGCAAAATACGTAAGGCCGCGAGCAAAACCTGGCACTTATAAACTATGCAGAAACTCTCCTTTTCTGGTTAATGGTACTGAAAGTTTATTGAACCTCTCTGATGGTATTAGAATTTTTTTCCTGTCCTTTTTCTAAGAAAATAGATGCATTAACTAATGTTTCTGATATTTAATATTTCTTATTCACGTGGCTAATAAATTAATTGCGTTTATCCATATGTCAAGACAGTCGTGTGTTAATAGATTTTATTGCTCATTCCCAGTGACAATTATAAAGTTACTAAATCCTGCAAAATATTTATACATACCAGATAAAATGTGTCCGAGGGATGTTCCAAACTTTTCCCGTAAATCGCCAAAAGCCGCTGCACGTGAAACGGAGCCCAGCATACAAAAAATGATAACGCCACAGCAACTATATAAAGAAGAAGTATAATTTAAATCTATCTCTATTTAAAAATAAGGGTTAAATATTTTAAAAAATAATGATCTATGACTTTACAGTTAATTAAATAAATACGAAATTCAAAATAACAATTAATTTAATCGTCTAAAACTTAATTACCGTGAAATTGTCCTTGATAGCTATTTCATAAACACTAGTATCAATACAAGTCAATGAACTTACCTAACATTCTGATAACACGTCTTTGCGAAGCACCATGTCTGTACTGCGGATGAGTCGATCTCTCATTACTCTCCGTCGATAACTTTTTCACAGGATGTAACACTCGAGACGTGCGCAGCTTTACACCGATTAACGCATACAATATCGTTATCATTGACATAGGCACAACGAAAAACACGAAGCTGGAAATGACAAACACTTCGTGCACGCCTAAACCTTTCACCGTGCACGAACTCACATTCTGTCCGTTCTCGTCGTATGAAACTATACCGAACTGAACTGCTTGAGGCACTGCCGTACATAACGCGAACACCCATATGGCAATAATAAATCTAACTGCTCGGGACAACTTAGACATGGTGTGCGACATGAAAGGTCTACATATTGCAATATATCTTTCCACTGTGAAGGCTGTGATGGTCAATACTGTCGCATTCGCCGACGTTTCAGAGGCTAATCCCAGAGCTATACACTGAGCTTCACCTAAAGGATATGTGGAAGGATTCCACAGGCTATGAAATTCAAGAGGTAGTCCGCATATTAATAGTATTAGGTCTGATATTGCGAGACTAAAGAGATAAAAGTTTGTCGCCGTGTGCATGGAACGGTTACGAGCTATTACTATGCATGTACTAGTGTTACCTAGAATGCCGGCTACGAAAATGACAATGTATGTGACACTGAGTGGTACTAGCAAGTCTAATGTATAAGGCTCGGAGTACGCATAGGATTCGCTTGTCACATTTGTCACGTTCACGGGAATGATGTTTTCGTACTTCGGCTTCATGATTTCAGAGTCCGTGATAACCTGAAAAAAATAAAACGAGTTACAATTGAAAATATTGCAGATATATAAGCTGTGAATTGGACAAAATCACTTTCAACACGAATGTTTAGTATCAGAAGTGTTTAATATAAGAGGTTCAAATCCCACACAAATCGATTACATGTGTAATCAACAAATTATGGTTCTGAGTCAAAGTTTAGTCTGGGTGAACTATATGTTTTTTTTAAATTTCCCAGCGGTGGAATTTAAATGAGGGAATTACCAAAAAACTTAAAATTATAAATATTTCTATTTTAATTAATGTATTAAGGTAAAAATTATATATGGCATAGTGGGAGCATCCAGTAGTCGGAGCATTCAGCAGTCGAAATTAACACATAAATAGCAAACACCTGTGATAATTCCATAGGATTCTGCGTTTATGCGTTACTACTTATGTGTTAATTTCGACTGCTGAATGTTCCGACCGCTGGATGCTCCCACTATGACATAAGAAAATAAAAGATATAAAATATAAGTAGAGTAGAGTATATCAGCTTTACTAGCAACAAAAACATGTTCTTCTTCTTCCTATTTTGTCAACCAATCTTTTTTATTACAGATACTAAAATTACCAAATGGGTGATACTGTTATAAAGTGCTTTCAATGTTCTGACAAGACGGTGACCTCCTTGATAAAACTTTGCAATGAGTTTGTGTGACATTTCAAAATTCTTGCTTCGTAGTATGATTTCCCATCCACTACAAATACAATAACCAAACTATATTACGCAATATAGGGTCAGGAAAGTAAAGATTATACATTTAAAAAAAACTACATCACGGATTGCATGATTGTACACAAACACAAATTTAATTCTAATTTAAGCAAGTACATACTTCACGGAAAAGTATTTGGTTAATAAAGACACTTAGGCGCACATTCCATTACAAGAATTTTAATTAAAAGTTTATCGCCTGGAATTGAACGTGCTTTTAATAGTGAATTGAATTCATTTTTAGCGCTCAGCTTCAGACGAGTGATTAATTTTTTTCTAAGACAGTAATTAAGATCTATCAAGTAAACGCACAAGGGGAGAAATAAACAATAAAATTATATTCGCGAATAATCTATGTAATAGATCATGAAGACTTCTTTATTTACAAGATACAGATCGCATGCAAATTAGGGCTTGTATGAACTAAATATACTGTAGGCATAAATAAGATTGAAAGATTTACTTGCAGAACTTCGATCAACAATAACTAGATAAAGGGTCACGTACAAAATTGAAGCTAAAATCTGTCTATGTAGATAATACTTATGTGTAGCTATTTGTTTACTAAGAAAGGGAGAAAAAAAGTTTTAAAACAGTTTTAAGTTGAACCTATTTACAACTATAACACCTAGTAATAAAGTCACAAATGTTCAAAATATTATCTAATACTTACGATAAAACGAGCAAAGTGATAAATTACTCCCCTCACAAATGAAAAGACAACATAAACAATATTTAGTGTGAATTCAACCTTAACACGTAATGAATACGTACGTTAAGTACGTTTTCCCGTTATTGTGCGTGACGAAGCCAAACATTTGTAACACATGTTTAAAATCGGTAATTTTGTTCAAAATTGGATATTATTTGATGTATTTAACGAAAGTAAAATACTCCGACTGTTAAATTGCTTTTTCGGGTATCAATTTTGCATTTTTTGAATACACTGCGGCATGTGAAACAGGCTTACATTGGCTGTGTTTCAAACAAACTAAACAAAATAAGGGCATACATTTCAAGTGAGCTCTTATTTATTTTTATCTTATTGTTGATCGAAGTTGCAGAACATGTTGAGATTTGTGAGATAGCTCATTTCAGTTTTTATATCACACTATCATGTCACATGTAACTTGAGATCCCAGTAAAAAGGATACTGGACCACAGGTGCGAATAGGAGATTTTTAAGTGGCTTATTTTAAGCATATTTACTGACGACATGACAAAAAATAATAAAGCTTAAAAATATCATTTGAGTTATTTTCATCCGTTATTTCAGAGTACAATGATTTTCTTCAAATATGTCACGCTATGTTGATTGATAAATACGGGGTTTAAGCTAAATTTTAACATGAAGGTTATTTTTTATTTATTTGTACAATGATGTTAAGCAAGCTTCTGCTATATATCATTCTTGTTTAAATTTAATTGTTAGCACTAACTTTATTACCACAAATTTCAGTAAACCCAGTAGAAGCTACAGCCCAAGCCGAGGTGTGCCGCGCACCCTTGAGCTAGTTGTCAAAATAAAATCGGCTAAGTGCCTTAAGCGCTCGCCTTAGTAGTCATATAAGTTTTTTATATGTATAGTGCTAAAACTAGGCAAAAACCCAAGGTCGTAACGGTGAACCTTTTAATCGTAGGAAAACGAAACCCAGATCATTCGAAGCGGTATTTTTTTTCATACAAAAATATGGTAAAAAGTGAATTAGTTCAAAATGCAAGTTACGACATTTCCGCTTTCTCCCACCGATATACAGTTTCAGGGTACAGTGAATGCATTTAAGGTTTAATGTTTTAATGTTTCGTAAACATAAAATTATAATTTTTATTTTAATACGGAAATACAGTGTGACATAAATCGATAACATGTATTGTAGGTAAAAATTACAATAAAAATAAATGTGATACGTCGCAGGACGCCTGACAGATGTGAAACATCGAATTTTTTTGTAGAAATAATATGCATAAAATATAATAAATATAATAGTTCTTGCCAGGAAAAAACTAAGTCATTTAATCCGCGAAAGTCAATTGTCTAATGAAGTAGAAAGATACAATAGAAATAGAAACATTTTTTCTCGAAACCGTTAACATGTCTTTTACTGTGTATATGAATTGCGCGCCGGTTTTCACATCAAAAAACCGGTAAAATATTTTGAACGAGCTGATACTTGCGATTTCGTCTGAGTGTGTTAATTATCTTAACAATAAATTTTATCTAGAGAAGAAAAAACGAATGCAAAAAAACTGTGCTTACAAACTTTCTTTAGTCTTTGGTAGTGCTTAAAAAATCATAGTATCATAATACTCATATCTTAATATAAATATTAAATCTAAAAATTGTGATATTATTTTAATAAGGATCAAGTGTCTATGAAGTTAAACTAAAAAAAATGAGCGAAGTTTTGCATGTAGCGCACAAACGACAGACCTCTGTCATTTTGTTTATATAGATATGAAATAGGTTGCCTTATTTTTTATGCCAAGTAGAATCATTTTGGAACAACATTTTGAAGGGAACAGCCCTTAAGTATAGCACCACATCTGGACACTAGAAATTTAGTACAACGTATAAAAATAAGCCCAGACGACCTAACGGCCGGTAATGTCCACTGTATTCCCACCATATTACATTTTATAGCCTAACCTATTTTGGTGATGCTTTTACCTTAGCGTAGATTAAGGGCGAGTGATACCTTGCCTTTTATAAATGAAAGAGAGAAAGTAAAATATGGATATCAAATAAATATAGATAGATTATAACGGAAAGGACTGCTTTAAAAAAAACTATTTCTATTGCCGACATGAAAAATTATAATCGTCAGAGACTACATCGAAATGACGGTTTGAGGAATTAATATTGTATTTCCCTATTTTACAGTGTGGTTAATATTTGATTGAAGAAGGCGTTACTTTGCGGAAATTCATCATTCAATATTATAGTGGACGCTACTTTGCACTTCCACTTGGAATTGATCGAACACTATTATATTATATATATATTAATTATATATACAATATATAATTAATGATATATTGTATGATATATATTGATCAATTGATTTGCTTTTTGTTGCAGTTAGATGTAGTAGTGTTCAATCAATTCCAAGCGGAAGTGCAAAGTAACGTCCCCTATAATATTTAGTGTGGTTGAATAATCCCGAAAAATTAAAATTGACAATGAGTTCATCAAAAGAATGGTGTAAGTATTCAATATCATGCCTGCTTAATTAACATTGTGGTTGAAAAACCCTGAAAAATTAAAATTTTCAACGGCTACATCAAACGACGAATGCAAAAAAACTGTGCTTACAAACTTTCTTTAGTCTTTGGTAGTGCTTAAAAAATCATAGTATCATAATACTCATATCTTAATATAAATATTAAATCTAAAAATTGTGATATTATTTTAATAAGGATCAAGTGTCTATGAAGTTAAACTAAAAAAAATGAGCGAAGTTTTGCATGTAGCGCACAAACGACAGACCTCTGTCATTTTGTTTATATAGATATGAAATAGGTTGCCTTATTTTTTATGCCAAGTAGAATCATTTTGGAACAACATTTTGAAGGGAACAGCCCTTAAGTATAGCACCACATCTGGACACTAGAAATTTAGTACAACGTATAAAAATAAGCCCAGACGACCTAACGGCCGGTAATGTCCACTGTATTCCCACCATATTACATTTTATAGCCTAACCTATTTTGGTGATGCTTTTACCTTAGCGTAGATTAAGGGCGAGTGATACCTTGCCTTTTATAAATGAAAGAGAGAAAGTAAAATATGGATATCAAATAAATATAGATAGATTATAACGGAAAGGACTGCTTTAAAAAAAACTATTTCTATTGCCGACATGAAAAATTATAATCGTCAGAGACTACATCGAAATGACGGTTTGAGGAATTAATATTGTATTTCCCTATTTTACAGTGTGGTTAATATTTGATTGAAGAAGGCGTTACTTTGCGGAAATTCATCATTCAATATTATAGTGGACGCTACTTTGCACTTCCACTTGGAATTGATCGAACACTATTATATTATATATATATTAATTATATATACAATATATAATTAATGATATATTGTATGATATATATTGATCAATTGATTTGCTTTTTGTTGCAGTTAGATGTAGTAGTGTTCAATCAATTCCAAGCGGAAGTGCAAAGTAACGTCCCCTATAATATTTAGTGTGGTTGAATAATCCCGAAAAATTAAAATTGACAATGAGTTCATCAAAAGAATGGTGTAAGTATTCAATATCATGCCTGCTTAATTAACATTGTGGTTGAAAAACCCTGAAAAATTAAAATTTTCAACGGCTACATCAAACGGATGGCACGAGGACCTAATGTTATGCTTGTTTAATTGACATTGTGGTTCAATAACCGTGTAAATTAATAATTATCAAGAAGTGTATTAAAAAGGTGCCTCACTGAATAGTATGCCTTCTTAATTGACATTGTGGTTCAATAACCGTGAAAATTAATAACTGTCCACAAGTGCATCAAAAGGATGGTGTACTCAATATTGTGCCTGCTTAATTGACATTGTAGTTCAATAACCGTGTAAATTAATAATTGCCAATAAATGTATTAAAAAGATGGCATACTGAATATTATGCCTCCTTAATTGACATTGTGGGTCAATAACCTTGAAAATTAATAATTGTCCAAAAGTGCATCAAAAGTATGGTGTACTCAATATTATGCCTGCTTAATTGACATTGTAGTTAAATTACCCTATGAAATTTAAATTTTCTACGTCTACATTAAAAGGATAGCACGAGGACTTAATAGTATGCCTCCGTAATTTTTTGTAAATTGTTAATTACTGCAGCCAAATAAGGGCAAGAAAACTCAATAGTTTACCACAGAATTATTTCAGATATTTTAATTATTTTTGAAGTTATATTTCTTTTGGCGCGTTAGGGAAAAATGATAAGAGTAAATTTTTACGAGGCGCGTGCACACCGTCACGAAAAATCGACACCCTGAAATTATTACGATGCGGGCGTACACCGTCACGAAAAACTGATACCCTGAAGGTAGCTATAGTCAACATTTTGTTTCTTTGTATTAAAACTTTCAATGTATTAAATACCTTTTTTCTATTGTTAGTGTCGTTTTTTCTACAAACGTAGAATAAGCGTACACAGTTTCACAGTAACGACCATCCCGGCAAGAACGACGAAGTTCGAAAGCTCTTATTTTTGTCGTACTGTGAAGATGTGGAATCGTCTCCCTGCCAGTGTGTTCCCTTCCTCTTATGACATGGGGTTCTTCAAACGAGGCGTGAAGAAGCACTTTTGCAGGTCGGCATGATAGCGATGACTGCCATTGCTATTTAACACTGACAGTCGCCGTTATTTATAGACTGTACTGTACGTTCCATCAGGTACAGTGCAGTCATTTTGCTGAACCAGTTTAAAAAAAAAAAGATAAAAATCTTGTCACGCCAAAGAAGTATAACTACTAACGCGTGTACATAAGTACACACATACTTTTTTTTGTTTAGCTGTAGGTTTCCCTAAGAGTTAAAAAAAAATTATATCCGTGTATACAACAGAATAGATATACCTCGATTGATGCAACCGAACTAGCTGTACTGTTGATCAAAATAGTGTCATATTCGATTCCTGCATGGGAAAAACTTTTGCGAGACGAATATTTTGGTTCAATATGTTAAGCTAAATCAGTCAGAAGTACCTAATGTAAAGTTGTATAGAGTAGTGGTCGTGCAGTGGTTGCAATTCGACCATCATTCATAAATTTTCAATACATAGGAAAAAAACAATATTAAAAAAAAAATATATTGATAACAATAAAGCTCATTAACAAAACAGATAAAGTACCTACGAAAAATAGCAGTTGCAGTCAAGAGTTCCATTTACAAAGTCAACTGGATTTTATAACCCAAAAAGCAACCCTAGTCGAACATTACATTTTATAGCAGTCATAACCGGGGTAAATAAAATATATAGTATATTAACAAAAACTTCATTTGCCCGACCAATCAACATTCATAATATTGACGGTGGGAACTAACGAACGGACCATATCTCGATGGCGGAAAAGCGTCGACGTATTAAATTTTACTACTTGTGTAAAGGTACTATAGGTTTATTTTTATTCAACTACGTGCACCTACAAAAATAAAGATGTTATATTTATATGATATTTATTAACAATCACCAAATTATAAGATAATTACAATATTTTACTAAATATTGACAACCAAAACTAAATAGCACCAGTGATAGAGAAGTAGGTAATAAGTTAGCATGGTGTGGACATGTTATGAGAAGAGATGAAAGCCATGTAACTAGGAAAGCCTTGAGAATAAAGGTGGACGCATATAGGAGTAATGGAAGACTGAAATGGTATGTATGGATTGTATGAAAAATATGTGTATAAAAGGTGTGAATATGACATTTGACAAAGGAGAGTGGAAAAGGAAAACATGTTGTGCCTATTAGGTGGGATAAGGGTAAGAAGAAGAAGTGACAATTAAAAGTCAGTTTTAGGATGAAGTAAATTACTTAAAACATGATTAGAAGTTAAAGACAGTTTAGAATTTGTAAAAATCATAGCATTTACAGACATACAAGAGAAACTTTCTTTGGCAGTAGAAAATGTCACCAGAACATATAAATGTATTGTATGAATGCTCATTCAAATTGTAATAAAACTCTGAAATCACTGATCAGATTCTGAGAACTGCTTGACTGATAGGAAGTTACGTTTTTCGTTATTGACATAGACTATTCTATTATTAATTGTAATATTCTAACTAATACATATATATTAACTAGTTTTTGACAGAGATGGGATTCTTAACATACTGATGATGATTGTTCCGACCGGTTTTGCCCATGGCGACCACTTTAACCCCTAAACTTTCGGAGTCCAGTAGTAGAAGCGGTCAGATGCGCAGGATATATTAAGGTGCACAAATGTACGCGCAAGACACAGGTACACGTACTCATCCTTGTTCTTCTGAACCCAGTGGAACGGAGGTCCCGACGGGTTACTACCGGAGAAGGACTGAAACAGATGGTACAGTATCCTGGTGAGAAAATACAAAAATACTATCTCGCACTCCCTTAATCGCCTTTTACGATACCCACGGGAAGATATGGGGTGGTGCTATTCTATTATAGAATTAAAAAATCCTATTATTATATATACTATTCTATTCTCTCTTAACATACTATGTATTCATCGAATCCATTGAGTTACAATACGAGGGGCCCGAATCGGTTATTGCTAGTATTTAGGTGTTAAACTCAAATATTGGAAGTTCAGTGCTCAAATAGAATCACTCTGGTAAGTCGCTCGGATTCTACGTTTGTTCTCGTTACTTCACAATTAGGAAGAAAAACATGCTGAAAGTAAACCGTTTACGGTATATATTACAAAAGCAGAATTTTAATTATTTTTGGCCCACCCTACCCCTTCTTAGCTAAAGTCAGCGACGACCTTACCCTTTAGGCTTTTGTAAATATTTGTACTATTTTTACAAAATATTTCGCAAGTTTTTTTTACGAGTTTAACAAACTCAAACAACAAAGAATAAAACAAAAGTTAAGTAAATTTTGCTTACGTAATCGCTGTTCCACCAAAATAAGTAAAGTATAGAGCCAGTAATTGGTGGTTACATAATACTTAATTGTCCACAAATAGGACATCTTTAATATAAACCATGTCTAAAAAATGGTTACAATAAGTATCTCCTATATGATTATTCGCGATTATTTCGTGGTGCACCCTTTTTTTTTTTTCTTCCATGGGGGAATCCCTAACGGATATCCATCTCACCGGGCAGCAGAGGATGGATATGCCCGAGTCGCACGGACTAAAACCCAATGGTACCTTCTTACACCTTTTGGCCGGAGGAACAGGGACTGTCTAATCGACACTACATCTGCTCCTCCAACAGGTGTTGTCCCCTCCTAAGGGACCCAAACTGCGGCCTGAGGGGTCAAGATGGTGGACCCCTCAAGGGCAAATGGGTGTATATGTGTAATGGGTGGTGCACCCTGCTGAATAACGAAAGAGGCAATTGCAAAAGCGGGTTGGTAGGGTTTTACAGCCTGACTGGGTCGCAACTACTATGTATATGGCGAAAAATCCCGTCATAGTGATTTGCTTCTGCAGATCGCGCGTCGGGATCAGCCTGTGCATATCCAGCTATTCGCAGGCCGGCATGACAGTGGCGACGGTGATGGATAGTGTGTTGCTCGGTGGTCGCCATTGTTTTTGGACTGTACTGTGCTTACCATCAGGCATATTGCGGTTACTTTGCCGTGCTACAATAAAAAATAAAAAAAACAACTACCCAATGTATGTAAACGCATTACTTTAGAACGGTTGCACCTATTTGGCTATTTCCTTTTTTGTTACGATTGTAATTATTAGGACAAGGTTTTAAATATGAAAGATAATATCGTAATTATAATTATTATTCGTAAAGTATAATTATTATTCGGAGAGCCAAGAGATGTGAAAATTTCACTTTACTAATTATGTAATGTAAATAATTCAGACTATATTTAAAATTTAAAAAGAGAACACAGTTCAAATTCCATTGTTTTGACTTGTCACCTCTGTCAGCAGTCCTTACGGCTGCCTCGATTTTTTTATTACATGGCCGTACCGTGAAGAGAAGATTTCTTTTCATTTTCTTCATTAGTATAGTCGTGCAAAGTCGGGACGGTCACCTAATTTAGTAATATAATTCAATATTATGCTCCATGGTTACGTAATTACAGATTTTAAGAATCAATTTGCTTTGAGAAATACTATTAAGTTTATTGAGATGTGGGTTTATTTACAAAAACAAGACAAATAAACTGCTAGTTACGCAACACACCATAGTTGCTAACTAAGAGTGGATATGAAGCCCGGGTTCACAGTCTCACGGTGCGACAGGGGTTACAAAACATCGAGTCAGCAATTTCCACTGTACGACCGCGACAGGTGCACGAATTCAGTGGAAGCATTTGGCAACCCGACTCCTCCGTTCCCACATTGGTCACGTATAAATGTTTGGATGACAAGACCATTAGTCAGTTTTAACCTAACATCGGTAACATTTACGTATTGTTAGTTTTAGGAGAGTGTTAGCCTAACACCGGTCGCTGAATGTTCGCCATCCTGCTCTTTTGTCTCGCTTTGGTTACGTTAGGTTAGACTTGCGAAAATGGATAACGCGTACTTGCCTCGGGCGAGCGCGGTCCATTTAATACGAAACCTTTTTATAGTAAGTATTTAATACGTATGTAACTTTTTTATAATAACACGGTATAAGTTTTAGATTTTTTTGTAGTTTTAAAATAAATGAAATTGAAATTATTTGCTTTTTTTTTCTCAGGCTCTGATCTTCGTAATTCGCTAACTACTATAATTAAAAAGAGTAACGTATTGAACATGCGATAAAGAATTATAAGATTTACTTTTAATGACGTTCTACTCTTCGAATCCGAAATTAAAACATTTTGGAATTAATTGTGTACTTAAACGATAATCTCTTTAGACCACTAAATTTTATTTTATGAGTCATAACATGATAGCACTCAAAGTTTACTAATATTATAGTACTTGCTCTATACTCTAGAGTGTACCTATTGGTATGAAATAGAAATTTCAAATACTTAATTGGCGTAATTAGATAAGCACTACAAACTTGATAGCGATGCTACACATATAAATTCGCACAATAACCTATACAACTACGCTATAGTTTCACCTTAGCTTCGTTATCCGGTGAAGTTGTGCAGGCCTGTCAAGCCAATAGTTCTCAGTTGGAAAACACTACTTTATTTTTTTATATCATAGGAGGCAAACGAACAGGTGGGTCACCTGATGTTAAGTGATCACCACCGTCCATAGACACTTGCAACACCAGGGGAGTCGCAAGTGCCTTGCCATCCTGTTTTTGGGAGAGGGGAGGGGGGGAGGGGAGGAGGTCTTCCGGCGCTCCCACTGATCGAACGAAACGCCACAATGCAAGCGCTGTTACTTCACGTCGGTTTTCTGTGAAAGGGTGATACTATCCCGGGCAAGCCGACCCATTCATGCTGAAACCAGTAATAGCCTCAGCGTGGCTCTACGGTGGTACAAGATCATTTCCTTCATTCAACTATTTTTATAGTAAGAATACCATATAGGTATATAGTCCACCTGATGTTAAATGACTATTTAATTTCAGTGTTGGATTTCAAACCTTCCAGTTCAATCGATGTTCTACAATCTACCTACTCAGCAAACATTTTATCCTATATAAATAAAATGATATGGGTCAGCCCTTGTGCTCGCATTACTCAAAAACTGCCGGATAGATTTCAATCAAATGTTTTTTGTTTTACTTCTTAAACTTGTGATCCCTACCTAAAAATTATGACTATACCATCATCTATATTATTCTATACTTTAATTTATATTGTAAACAGGTTACGTTTGTGAGGTTGTAGGGGGTAATATCTGGAACTACTGTTCTGATTTGAAACATTCTTTCAGTGTTAGATAGCTCATTTATCGAGGAAGGATATAGGCTATATATTATTACGCTAAGACCAATAGGAGCGGAGCACCAATGAAGAGTGTTTCAAAATCGGGTTTTTTCCTTTTGAGAGCGTCCGCTCCGTGTTAGCATTAGCCCAAAGCATAGAATTATGAAACCGGTTATATTAACTACTCGCATGTTTGTTACTCTATGGCCCAAAGTAACTATTACACGTAGACGAAGTCGCGAGCAGAAACTAGTTTAATATAAAGTTTTAAGAAGCTACGATTTTTATAATCACCAGCCGTATAGCGATGTGTATTTTCTTGTCGTAAAGAAGTGGGGCAAGTGGTGTGTTGCTTATATTTTTTCCTCTGTACATAAGGCTTAGGGTAATAAACGACGCAGACGTATTCGCGGGTATCTGCTAATTACAAAATAATTCTAGAGTGTGCCGCAGTCATACGAAAATTCAAATATTGTATATATACCAACTAATTTTACTAAGCATATACTCTTGTTTAATAAATAACTATTAAGAAAATGTTTGCTTGTGCCAAATATAAACACAGTATGTTATAATTATTATACAAATTAATTTTCTCCTGTTTCTACCGACAATAATTAGTTAGCACCTACAATTTGATACGTTAAATAATTTTATGTTACGAGTTCAGTGTAATACGTGTAATCATGTGTAAAGCCTAGATTCTTTTTTTTTTCAAACTGACTACGCTATTGACCAAACAAGAACAGCTTCACAGGACTACGCTAGATTCTTCTTTGGCGTTCGTTCTATATCTATCTGAAAAGTAACGTTAAATTGATTTTGTAGTTTTGCACTTTCAAACACGGAAAATTTACGTTTTTTCCTAACAGTTAGTATCCACCCTCCTCGCTTGGAATATGTATATTTTTAATTGAATGTATGATAGCTTAGATATATTACAGCATATATACAAAGTATTCAATTGCATTGGAATCATAAAATGTAATCTCAAAACGTTTCATAAAACTCCCTCAAGTATATTTCAAATTAATTCGTTTACACAAACTGATAAAAATGTCGTATCATTACATATATATTTATTATAAAACGAAGTCCTCTGCCGCGTCTGTCTGTCTGTCTGTTTGCGATAAACTCAATAACTACTGAACGGATTTTCATGCGGTCATCACTAGTAGATAAAGTGATACATGAGGAAGGTAACTGGACGACAATGCAACGGAAGTGCGTTACGGCAATATGGCGTCACATTTCTGTACCATCCGGTTAGATAATAATTAAACATAACCAAAACTTCTATTAAATCATAATTAATTTAATTTGTTACTTATCATAGTAATTTGGTCGTACTTTCCTATATTTTATTTATTTTATAACAAATAGTTGCTAATAATATTTCCTGTGTTATTTAAGTTCCGAATTAGCTGATTGGCACTACAGGTAATGAAGCTTTGATTTAATTTTTAATTACTTACATTGAAAACCGATGGCAGCATAGTCGCGCGGCCATATATACATAACTAATTGTATTGTATAATCTTTATTATTATTATTTTTTCAAACTTTTGATTGTTTTATTTATCGACAAAATCAAAAATATTTTAAAAGTTTTACTTTAATCGCGTGTGACGGTTACACGCACTCATTTTTATATCGGGGCGGGAGACCGTCCACCGGGCCCACTAGTATAAGAATAATTTATGCTTTTACCGGTGTTATCGCCAGCACAAAATTACTCATTCTATCGTCAAATAATACAAAAATTTAACATAAAGTATATAACAGATTTCATCTTTTAATGTCCTGCTTGAATATCCGGAAATAAGACCCGCCATAGAAACAAGATAACATGACAAAGGTTTTTCATGTTGTGATAATATATGTATACATATGTAGACGTTGGAGCTTCTTTATTTGCAGATAAATTATGGGGTAAAAAACATCACAATAGAAAAGCAAGATGGGATTATATTGTAAATGAATGTAAAATAAATGAATATTTCTGATCTGTTATTAGTATATAAAATATTAGCTTTTGCCTACGGCTTCGTTTGCATTAATTTAGCATTGTTCGCATTTGTGTTAAGGTGATAGTTAAGGCGTGAAAACGTAACAAAGAAACAAAATCACATTCGCATATATAATATTAGTAGAGAAGTAAGGATACGGACGTATTGATTTCTATAGTATTTTTAGCTAAATAATACATATGTATATGTAATATACAAAAGGAACCCAACCCGATGACCCAACCCAACAGGAACCCGATGGATGTAGCCTATGCACTGAGTCAAGTATACGACGGTATATATTCACCGCAACAGATAGTGAGATCTCTGAGCATAAAGGGCGAACAAATATCCTCACACATCCCCGACACTCTCTTCCTGGTACACACACAAGAAGAGAAAAAAGCCCTGGGAAACAAGGGCTACGGGGCAGGGGAAGGATCGCGTGTTCTGACAGTCCACGAATCTCAGGGATTGACCTTCAAATCGGTGGTGATCCTGCAAACAAAGGGCAGAAGGATGCAAATCCACGATAGTGTTTCACATGCTATAGTGGCAATATCCAGACACACTCACACCTGTGTCTACTATACCGACGTGACTGATGACGCGCTTAGTAGGTTCATCCATCGGGCCATAGACGCTCCGGCGCGGCATATTGTGGATTATAACTTAAAGATGGCGATAGGGGACCGGAATGAAACCGCCATAAAGGCAATAACGTC
>MU158707.1:1362084-1439547 GCA_015888305.1 Antheraea pernyi
TATATATATATATATATATATATATAAAACTACCCAATAGATTCTCATAAATACGATTTTTAACTTACATATTAAATAAAACTATAGCAAAAAAATGGTGCGGACCGAGAGTCTGGAGATAGGAAGAAAGAAAAAATATATATATATATACACATAAGTATAGTCGGTCAGTCAGGAAAACTAATTAACACTCTGTAAGCACTAGTACTATTTATCCGAGCATAGCTTTGCCCTACAATAACTTCGACATCGAAATGCGACTCCGATCTTTTTTTTCTCGAACTGAACTACGCTATTGGCCTAGCAAGATCTTACCAGCTTCACCGGACTACATGTGAGTCAGATCAACGATATTTTGCTTTTTATAGGCCAAATAGGGTGGCGTTAGTGTTAATGTTCCGGTCGCGTCTCAGATGTGTTATAGCAATACTGGAAGTAGACGATACGTTTGTTTAAATCATTCGAATATCATTTTAGTTAATAAAAATATTATAAAGGCCATATTAGATCATTAAAATCAATTACAAAAACAGAACTCATTCACAAGATTCACGGAGCAGCCGTCAAAAATAAGCTATATAGGTAGCCAAGTTTTAACAAGGCGCTGTTCAAGCACTTATGACGTATCTGTATCATTATAATATCACTAGCTTATGCCCGCGACTTCGTCCGCGTGGAATAGTTACTTTTTGCTAACGCTAACACACAGCGGAAGCTCTCAAAAGGAAAAAACCGATTTTGAAATATTCTTCATTGGTGCTCCGTTCCTATTGGCCTTAGTGCTTAGCTTGTAGCCTTATAGCCTTCCTCGATAAATGAACTTGCTAACACCGAAAGACTGTTTCAAATCGGACCAGTAGATCCAGATATTACCCCCTTAAACGTCACAAACTCACAAACTTTTCCTCTTTATAATATTAGTATAGATTGTTAAATTGTACGGCGAAGTGAATGTAAACATTACACATCCGGTTTATAGTGCACAATTGGCATCTTATCGCCAGGCAAACATGCGTGGGGAAGCGCATAAACTGCACTGCTCCACTTAGAATTTCACATCAGCGCAGAAGTCAGTACATATAATACACAAGATAATGGCAGACGGTACGGCACGTACTACAACGCAGTAACGATCGATGCAGGCACTGCTTCAGAACATTTTTCATTCTTCACTTTTAAGAAATTTAGTATAGAGACTTATCCATTTAATTAAACTATATTATCTATATTAATCCATAAGATTGTATGGATTTGTATTATATTTGAACGGATTTAATTTAAAGTTTGCTTGATGGATTTTAATGATTTTTTTATTTTATTTTATCATATGATTCCGCAATTTCTATAAGACATAGTATAATAAATATAATGTTATTAATCCAAATGAAGATGGTGTATACCAACCAGTCTTTATCTATATCAGTATTATAAATGAGTAAAGTTTGCTTGCTTAATCTCCAAAAGTAATGGGTTCATTCCAAAAATTCGGATAGAAATGCGGGTTCTTCCTGAGTGATATCGACTATATATTTTATTATAATTACATTTAACATTACTATTAATCGTGAGGAGTTGCACGTTTATATATATTAGGTATTTACCTATGAAATTGCCGTTTTGTATGAAGAAATTTAAACGAATTGTATGCATGTATTTTTTATTTGTATTAATCTAAGAACTCACCCATGCAATCAATGCATCTTTGCCAACGCAGTGGCAGTGTATTGATGCCCTTCTTATAGAAATCAGCTGGACGGGAGGCAACAAATTCTTCAAAGGCATTTTGTACTGCCTCTCGGGCATTTATTTTTTTTCCCGCCAAGGAGTTATCCAAATTCTGGAAAAAGTAGTAGTCTGTAGGCGCAAGGTCTGGTGAGTAGGCGGATGACGGAGAACTTCCAACCCAGTTCTTGCAACTTGGAGACCGTCTGCTGTGCAGTATGAGGTCGCGCGTTGTCGTGCAGGAGCAGCGGACACGGGCGATTGACCAATGCTGGTTGGTAATGTGCCAGCTTCTCCATCATTGTGTTCAGTTCTTCACAGTACACATCTGCAGTAATACTCACCCCGTTTGGTAAGAAGCTGTAATGAACCACACCGGCGCGCGGCGCTAGAACACCAAACAGTGACCATCACTTTTCTAGGGGTAAGTTTTTGTTTAGGGCATCATTTAGGTGCTGAACCAGGATCCAACCAACTTGCTGAGCGCATGCGGTTATCAAACAGAATCCATTTTTCATCGCAGGTAACAATGCGGTTCAAAATTCCTTCTTTGTTTTTTGGATTTCTGTTGAGCAGTGCAAGGTATGTCTCGACGCGTACTTCGCGCTGGCGATCATTGAGTTCGTGGGGCACCCATTTGGCAAGCTTTTTTACCTTGCCAATTTGACGCAAATGGACCAATATTGTTTTGACGCTAACGTTGAAAACTGCTGCTAATTCAGCCGTAGATTGTGTATCATCCGCTTCCACAATCGTCTTTAATTCGTCATTGTTGACCAAAGTATTCGGACGACCGCGAAGTTCATTTTTCAGGTCGAAATTCCCAGAACGGAAGCGAGCAAACCAACAACAGGTGGTGCGTTGGTTTGTAGTGTTAGCTCCGTAAACGTCGTTGATGTTGCGTGCCGCTTGTGCCGCGTTGCTGCCACGACGGTACTCATATTCCATAATTACTCGAATTTTTAACGTATCCATGATGACAAAAAAGATTGAAATGCGATGAAAATGTAACACTAATAAATAAACACATGACTACTTTTGGAAAAAGCATTCCATGTTTTTAAAATAAAATTAATTTGAAATTAGAATTCTTAGTCAAACAAAAATTATTTTTATTTGAAATGGCCAGTACTGCAGAACGGCAATTTCATAGGTAAAGACCTATTATTTATAGAAAACATATGTAATAGAAATGTATGAACATATTTTCTGTAGGTGGTAGAGCCATGCTGAAGCTATTACTGGTTTCAGCATGAAAGCGTCGGCTCGCCCGCGGTAGTACCACCAGACCCACAGAAACACCGACGTGAAGTAATAGTGCTTACATTGTTGCGTTTCGTTCGGTCAATGAGAGCGCCGGAAGCCCACCTCCTCTCGCCCTCCTCCACCCAAACACAATCTGGCAACGCACTTGCTACTCCCCTGGTGTTGCTAGTGTCTATGGATGGCGGTGATCAATTAACATAAGGTGACCCACTTGTTCGTACTTAGGATTTAATAGCATTTTCTAAAATAAAGTATGGATGATTTTAGTAATTTTTCTTAGTGCGGCAACTTAATAATCACAGAGAGGTTTATATATTAGCATAAGTAGACATACGTTGATGGTAATTGCCATTCTTACTGTACTGACAAAGTTTGTGTATAACGAAACAAATTATGAAATAAAATAGGTAGATTTGATTGGAGGATCACAATTATCGCCTATTCTAATCCCCCTTATCATTACCCCAGCTCCTTTTCCAACGGCCTCTTTGCTTGCACGTGTACGGGCACAAACAACGTCGTCAACGTAGAACAAGAAAACTAAGAACTGTAAGTCTGGTTGTTTCTGCGATTGTCCTTGTCACCATCAAGACAGATGAGTGATTTTGATATAGCAAACGTTTTCATTTTATTATACTCTAGCTTCTGGCCGCGACTTCGTCCGCGTGGAATAGTTACTTTAGGCTAACACTAACATGCAGCGGAAGCTCTCAAAAGGAAAAAAGACGATTTTGAAACATTCTTCATTGGTCTTAGCGTGATAATATATCTTCTTTAGTCTATAGTCTTTATCGATAAATGTGCTATCTAACATTGAAAGAATTTTTCAAATCGGACCTGTAGTTCCTGAGATTACCGCGATCAACCAAACAAACAAACAAACCCTCCAGTTTTACAATTGGTAGTTATTTTATAAGTAGTTAGTTTTGTTGTAATCCGCGAGGATAAGTCCTGTTTCACCCACACCGAGAATCCTTTCTTTAAACATACCGCTAATGTGCATCGTGCGAGCCGCGTGATTAGTCTTCGTCAACTCATCGCGCGTGATACAAGAACGCTCTGTGTCGCGAACCAACGCAAACGGCTCGCCCGGGGTAGTACCATCCTCTCACAAAAAACCGACATGAAGTAACAGTGCTTGCATTGTTGCGTTTTGTTCGGTCAGTGAGAGCGCCGGAGGCCCACCTCCCCTCCTCTCTCCTTTCCCTTTCCCCTCCCTCCTTCCCCCCATCCCACTAACACAGGCTGGCAACGCACTTGCGATTCACCTGGTGTTGCTAGTGTCTATAGATGGCGGTGATCAGTTAAAAAATGATATTTTTTGATACACCGTGTAGTCAGTTCGTTAAAAAATGCGTAGTAAAAATGATAATACAAAATTTAAATTCAATGTAGAATACAATAAATATGCAAATGACTTTAGACCTTTATCACGTTCACGAGAAATCGTCTCAATATACTTATAGTTGTTTAATTTGGGTATCGTTTATTGACCTCTAGTTAACCTTGGTTATATTGAAACAAGTTATGTATGTGAACAATAATAACATAATGGTTGCATACTTAATCATCTGTCTAGAAAATTTATTCGTATATTTATAAGGTAAAGAATTAAGTTGAAAATCTAATATGAACCAATACTATTTGTATTTTTTTTAATCTTCTTTCCTATTGACGTAGTTTTGCTGTATCATATCATTTACTTTTGACTATCACAATAAGACGTGAATCGGCGTTTCTTGAGTACCAAGTGCAAATTCTGTTAAAAAAAAATCAAAGTTATACAAGCTCCTTCGATACGGGATGTATAACAACGACAACCACCGAAAAATTTACAATCTATTGGCCGTCGTTGCTGCCATGCCGACCTATAAGCAGCTCGGTAGCAATATATATACTAAGCTGGTTCCGAAATATAACAAAACAAAAGAGAGTTAGGGTAAAGGTAACGGGTCAGCAATGCAGTCTGGTTTAAATATCTTAACCCCTCTCTTGAATGTTAGTTTACCGATCCTGGGAAGCGATACACCTAGACATACCCATTATTACAGTTTTTAAATTTGACGTAAAGCAGTCGCGGTCAAGTTACTTTACTTCCTAACTAATGTTATAAAAGCGAATATGAGTTTGTTTGTGTGTTACGCTTTCACGCCTTAAATACTCAACCGATCATAATGAAATTTTGCATAAACGTTGTTGTAAGGGGTACAGAAAAGGGCTCGGGGTATATTTCATACAGAAAAGAAATGTTCTGTTCTCGAAGGATAGATGAATTCTATATTAACGTGAAAGAAGACGCAGTTGTTTTTATGTTTTTGTGTATCAAGAAATATATTTCTTTTGCTACTCCCATACCTGGGTGTATCGCTATAAAGTTTTATCTATGGTCGTAATATAGGTGTGGGAAGACATTATCATCATACGTTACGAACTATCGGACTGCGTGACGATAGACGTAGCACGGTAACTGGGACGGCTGTTTTTACGCGTATCAAAGGAGTTTAGCGGATGCTACTCTCGAGTTATTGAAATAAATCAGGTGATGGTTAAACTGTGCCTTTACCGGAATGACTTTTGACATTGATTTTAACGCGAGAAGTAGCATAACAAGACGCTCTCTAGACCACTCACCACGCAATACAATTTGCCGTACTTGTAGATAACTTTAAGCATTAAGCGGGTTTAGCGTAACTTTTAAACAACACTTTTTACAAATAAACAGTTGTATATATATATAACAAATAATAACACAGTTAAAATAGAATATAAAAACTTATAATTTATTCCATAGGTAAATAATTTATAAAACATTTATGGGTTTTATGACAATAATAATGACAATTTAAATTAATTACTAACTTATATACATACACTATATTAAAGTATATACTATTATGTAATTTTTCTGTCTTTATAGCGATATGAATAGATTTATATCTCATTAGTAAAGACTTTGTATCTGTAATGGAACCTATAAAGAGGATGAGGTAAATATTTCAATAATGAGGTTGTTTAGTATGGCTAAAGAACATTTCAGCTTCGATAATGTATGTAGTCTTGTTTTTTTTTATAACACCCACAACTTTCTACTGCATTGTATTGATTGTATATGTATTAATTAACCCAGTAGTACTATTAAATGTACGTCACGATTATTTTTTTTGGAATTCAAAATAATAATTTTACTTTTATTTAGTTATAATCCCCGATCATCGTGCGTTATCTGCCAGCAAAATCCAACCATATTCCTAAGTTTAGCGTATAACCATCTTCTTTGCATTACCATTTAATGTTATCTGAGATTGTGGCCGATAGTTGTAATAATATGGTCGATAGGTTATAACATAGGCAATATAAATATAATTTGTCAAATATCTATGTAGGTAATAACAATTTAATTTTACAAAGACATAAAAGATTTAATATCCTTGGGTACGAATACTTCGATATGAAAATAATAGGTATATAAAGCTAAGCATCAAATAATATATTTATAATGTAGTTATTATATCACTACATGTTGATAAGAATTCATAATTGTTGTTGATAATATGACCAATGAACATTACTTAATTTTTTTTTTAATATATAAATCTACTTTTAGTGACTTAAATTTCAAAGTTAGACATATGCTGTCACTGTTATTTTTGTGGGCATTATCAAGATCTTGAACTCAATCATATATCCCTCATCGTTAAGATAGCGTTCGTAAGAAACGTTTTCGTTCGATCGTTTTTTCTCTGACTTACTTTGCAAATCCGACTACCACAAAAAAGTCTTTTTATTTTTCAGGTTAATATATGACACTTATAAATAAAGTGGCTTTCTATTGGTAAAGGAATTTTCAAAATCGGTGTAGTAGTACCTGAGAATACACCTTACTGAAATGAATACTGAATACCCACTTTCACAAACTCGCAAACTTTACCTCTTTATAATATTAGTACTGATGATGCTATTTCGGTAATTCTTTTAGATGAGAGCCAAAGAACATATTTTGTAGTTTTGATGCACACATAACGGCATACCACTATCATCTTATTTATATACAAGATATATAAGGAGATATAGATCATACAAATCGAGGTTTACGTCCGTAAACATCTAATACTCGAAGCAAGTATGTGGAAAGATGTGCCCTATAGTATTATGGAATTGGCATAGTGTCAGAAGACGGAAATGTAATATTCATAAGGTCGAGATTTAATTCACTATAACAGAGAGATGTGTCTTACGAGTTTATAAAGCTTTAAAGGTGTACATTGCATTGGTCATAGAAGCGTTTATACCGATCTAAATTTCAACATTAGTCAAATCTTAACATGAAATTATAGGATCTTAATAGTACCTAATTTGTGTATAAACTCTCCAATACATTCTTTAAACGCATTGTAGATTATAAGAAACTCATTCGTTGTATAAATGATTTTGTCAAAAATCTATTATTATCGTTGGAAAATATTGTCGATTTTATTAACAACTTAAAAAGAGTATTTTTCCATCACTAATAAAAATACATACGTTAGATGTAATTTCGGGAGGAGGACGCGGACGTAAAATTTTTAATCTGAAAGTCGGATAATGTAATTTACATTGATTAACTAGTCTGTCAGTCGTCTACATAAATAACACTAGAAAATCATTTGTCCCTGAATAATTTGTTTATATTTTATTACTAGTGGCTATGACTGAGTTAGTAACTTTATAAATGCCAAGCATCATGTTTATTTTTGCCTTAACGGTTTATCAACAGACTCGAAGATGGCTCTTATATTACTGATTTTTACCAACACTATTTATTGGCCAAAATTAATAATATTTGTGTTATCATGTTATCTAATACATAAGTTACGTTTGTGTACAATTTATTAACATCCGCTGAATATTTTTTGCTAGAAAATGTTACAAACATCAATTCATCTTCACAAACTTTCTCGTTTATACAATTAATATGAAATAAGCTTAATATGACTACACTTTATAACTTTTAGAGGTACAAAAAACTATACCAGGTGAAGGATTAGATACTCGCTGTATTCTAGGATATGACACTTCATGGTTACATTTAACACAATAATAATACCAAAACAAATACTAATAGACAACAAAGAGAACCATAGGTAAATTTGTTCTAAGAATTTTAAAAGTATGGATAATAACTTAATAAATCTAGGTTGAACGACCGGTGATAAAACATGCGAGCGGCGACCCGGAGTTAATAACTTTCGATAATAAAACAATAAACCCTATTGTTTGTTCAAACTTCGAAAATTATCCTTTGTTAGTTGGTCGGCTTCATTTTCACATCACCCGGCCGTGATTGACACTGTGCTTTAACATAGACGCTTAGAGGATTTTGTATGTTTCTAGATAATTAGATCAAACATTAAGCACCTATTTTTTAATTGATTTAAAACGAGAATCAAGTGCTGAGTGTCCTCCATAAATTTTGCTACTAAATTTGAAGTTTAATTGAATCCAATAACCTAACATAAGAACGTTTAAAGTTAACAAAGAAATCGTAATATTAAAATAACCTAATACTCAATTATGACTCAGAAGCTTCGTTGCCTCTGATTTCATTCGAGAGATATTCAAGAATAAGGCGATTTCATTCCAAGTCAAAAACTGGAAAGGAAGTGTGACATAAATTATTGTTTATAAAATTCAATTACTTTAAAATACCTAAAGCCTTTATGAAATATTGTACATAGAAAATATCATGTGTATCATATCCTGTGGAATATTTATTCTATAATCAAACACACAATCTACACGAACCGTGACAGCCACCTATAAAATTACGCTATTTAATTTTTGTATTTTTATTAAATAAATTTTAAAAGCGTTTTAAAAAATAATATTTAACATGTTCAACTCTGGTGTAATTTATTACTTGTTTCGTTCATACTTAATCTATAATTAAGTTAATTTTATAGATTTGTGTAAAATAGCTGTGATAATTAAATCTGTAAATAATTTGTAGTGTCTACTTTAGTGTAACAGATTTAGTTAGTATAAATGACAACTTTCGTAATTAATTATCGCCGCTCTTCGCTGAAAATAAGTTTGTAATATTATATTATTTTAAATTTACTTACATAAATATTAAAGATCAGATTCCTATTGTCTGCAAAACATTTGAAAATAAGGGTCCAATTCCCAGCTGACATTGAGTTGTCTTGAAAGCGTTTGGAAATAAAGGTCAAATTCCCTTAACCCTGATAACATTAAGAATGTTTAATAACGAACGATAGATATTTTGATCTGCGTTATTACGATGAACATTGTTTTCTCTTATATAAGACACTAATCCAAATTTGTCAATGATTAATATGTCTTAAATATCTATCGCCATAACTAACTTTTGTTCGCGGCTTCAATAAATTCAAAGAATACATTTTTTGTGGATGAAAAGTAGTCTACCTATGTCCATTTCTGTAACCCTGACAACGTGTGTGTAAAATGCCATATTGAATAGGTTAAGTAGTTAAGGTGTGAAAGCATAACAAACAAACATTTATTAATGTTAATTATAAATAGGTTTTTTGATTATTTGTCACAAAATTGCTTCAACCCCTCATAGAATTAATCTCCTAATTATAATTTCGTTCTTAAAATATGCTTATAAATTTTGCAGTCAACTTGTGATAAATAAATTGGGAGGTACTTCGTGTAGTACAATGAGATGGGAAATATTAACATATTTATATTGATGCGTTAAGGCTTTTAGCTTAAGTTAGAATTTGAATGGTGTTTTGTTGTATGTAATCAATAAACGGCTTAGACATTGTCAAAAAGATTTATAGTATGTTTCCACTTCGTTTCACAGTTTTATCTCTATACGGTTAGTAAATGTATAAAAAGGAAACTATTCGATAGTATTCTATTACACATAAAGAGACGAGGATAGCCCATGTTACGCTATTTCCTGGTTTCGGATTTCGCTTGAAAGGAAAATTGCTTTTTAGCTTCCATTACTAACATTTGGCGAATTTCTGGATTTTGTGAGATGATTTTATTTGTATTGTCATCTGTAGTTGAAAAACATTGAAACATAATAACATGAAATGTATACATTCTTTTTCAGATATTAAAAACCTACTTACTGAATTGTTACAAAAAAATGCACCTATATATTAAACCATATAAATCAATTGCTGTAGTTACATAAATGGATATTAAAAGGAATTTATAAATCGAACTAGCTGAACCCCGCCCACTTCGTTGGACATAAAAAAATGACAAAAGGTGAATCAAATGAAAAAAAATACGACTACCTACGAAAAAACCCGCATATTATGATCACAGTCCTATGATACTACATTCAGTAGTTTTGACATGATTTAGTCTCAAAGGAACTGTATTTTCATTATATTATATGTATAGAAGAAGAAGAAAATTATAACACTATTGTTAGCAATTTTAACATTTATTGATTATTAAAAACAGAACTGGCCAATTTAGATATAAACTGCTAAGAATAAATTCTAACAATTAATCACTCGTTAAATAACTGAAACGAGTTGGGATAGAGCTATCGCACGATATGACGGCCACCGAAAGAGTGAGTCAACACGGCAAGCGCCGCTCCTTATATGGGACGACGCATTATAAACTACCCGACATTTTAATTTATTTCCAACACTATAATATAATATATATACACTTAAATAAAATTGAAGTGTCGTAACAGTTTGTCGGAGGTAATCTCCAAAACGGCTACACCCACTTCGACGAGACTTTTACTGCCGAATAGAAGATTATTCAGAGTATAGCTTAGTTTACTTATCAATAATACGCTAAGCAATGACGACGAATTAAACAGAAGTAACATCTGTAAAAGGATTGTAAGGGTAGTAATGACAAAATTACTATAAAACAAATAGTGAAAGCAGTGAGGACTCCTGACAAAAGTGAACACTAAAAACAATGGAATGCCTGTGTTCTCTTATGAATTTTCAAATTAATTATAGTCCGAATAATTAAAATTTCATAATTTGTTATCTATTAAAATTATTAACATTACTCTGGTTTTTACATCAATTGGTACTCGGAGCAATAATTACATATTGAATTAAGCATATGATGGACTGCACCATCTCAATCTATATACATATAATAAAAATGAAGTGCCTGTATGTAATATCAAAATAAAAATTTTTCACTGATTGGGTATGAAAGTATACACGCTTCTGATAACAAATTTTTGTCGGTCTGTCTGTTTGTTCCGGGTAATCTTCGAAACGGCTGAACCAATTTTGACGGGAATTTCACTGGCAGATAGAAAAAATTACAGCGCGTTACTTAGGCCTTAAATTAGACTATCTGTTAACCGCGGCTCCGTCTGCTATGCTATCTTCAAAACGGTTAGACCGATTTCCACCGCACTTTCACTAACAGATAGCTGACCTTATAAAAAGTAATTTAAGTAATTTTAATTTAGACTAGATGTTAACCGTGGCTTCGCCCGCTGTGCTATCACCAAAACGGTTACATCGATTTTCACGGGAGTTTCACTGGTAGATAGCGAACCTAATAAAAAGTAATTGTGGTAATTTTATTTTAGACTAGCTGTTACCCGCGACTTTGTTGCATGAAATTTAGCAATATTTCAACTCATTCTTTATTTTTAATGCGAGAAATAATTATCGGCTTATTGTTTACAATTCGACATTATAATTATTAATAACATTAATGATATAGAGGTCTTCCTAATAAGATCTTAGATTATAAACGTATTACGTAAAGAGTTCCATAATATTATTTGTTGCGGAACAGACAAGCGTTTATTTTTTGTATAGTCACTAAATCGTAATTATAATAATGGCAATGTATATTAAATTTAATGTAAATATAAATCCTTATAATAATATTTTTAGTTATTGTTTTAATAGTTCCTTATACAGTGTAAGTGAGCACTGAGGTAGTTATATGTTTGGTTATGGTTCCATATGTGTTGCTGATGACAAACATCATTTGGCACGCTATTTGTATTTATATATATAATGTACACGTTACATGTTACTTTTAGTGGCGTGCGCGTCGTACTTACAATTTTCTTTAAAGACCGTTTCTGTAATTGTTCACAGTCTCACAATTCTATAATTCTTTAATACGATTTTTAAAAAACGCGTGCGGAGCTGCGTGTACAGCTAGTACAAAATATAAATATTACATGTATACAAGCTGTTATACTACGCGTCGCTAGCGCAATACGGTCACGGTTCACGCTTACTAACAAGCCATGACGTGAAATCATAAGTTTATCACCTGTCAAAGAAATACCGATAAACGCACTTTAAGAGGTTGACACTTCAAAAATAAGAGACAGTCAACAATACTAACACGTAGTTCACACAAAACGACTTAATAAGAATGAAGTCGCGAATACCAACTAGTATATGAGGATCTCAAAACTATTAATTTCGCTGTGTTCTACTCTGCACCCTAAATATTTTAGTTCGAAAATGTATGTATTTTATTTATATACTAGCGGGGCCGGCAGACGTTGTCCCGCCCTGATTATAAAAAAAATCCTTGAGCAATTATATACCAAAACGTTCCTCATTAATCACTTTATGCATTGGTGAAAACCGCTTGAAAATCCGTTCAGTAGTTTTTGAGTTTATCGCGAACAGAGAGACAGACAAACACGGTAGGGAACTTTGTTTTATACTATGTAATGATTTTGATATACAATACGTGGATAATACATATCTTTGTATAGATTTTTTTATTAGTGTTCTAAGCTTGGAAAATTCATTGCAATTTATCAAACGGTGATTACCAAGAAATTAAGATTTGTAAACCACAGATGCTATGCACACAGCCACATCAAAATTTTTTCTGGAAATTAATTATACATACACGTGCCCAATTCCGAAATTGCATCAGTTTTTTGGTGACCGAAATACATCTATTACGTAAGCAGAAAGCATCAAACTGTCAAATAATCAACGCTCTATAAACCTTCAACTGGTTAAACTGTATTATAAATGTTTCTGTCATTATCACTTGAATAGTGAAGAATGGATGTTGAAAAGGGACAAAAGATTTATCGGTTATATAACCTTGTTATCTTTTTTATAAATAACAACCTTCAACTATAAGTCTGATGATAATCGTGATTGTAGTGATCTTCTATATTATTTTTAACGAATTATAACCAAGAGTAATTTATGTAAAATCGATATTTTGTTATTTGGAAATCGTACCTATAATGTATTTATTTGTTTCTAAAATATAATACACAGAAACATATTTTAAATTTATACAGTTGTACAATAATAGCAATGACGAGTTTTCCATATATACCAATTCCCTTCAGATTCCATTTACTAAAATTAACCAAAACTCATATAAAGGAAGTAGTTTTTACATTAACAGAAACAAGGCTACATTATCCTTTAAAATAACAATACAATTAAAAGTAATTCGTGTATATTTCAGTAATAAAAGCAACTTAAAATTAACTGTACAATGCATGAGTGCCTCACGATCTCAAACATGAATTTCGAACTTGACACCTGGGTTATACTAACTTCGTTTTCGAAAAATAGGGGGAAAAATTTAAAACCCTTCGACTATATACCTAGTCCGGCCATAAGTTTTGTTACACATGAAAATACATTTTTTTAAATGAAGTAATGTAATATTATTAAAATTTATATATTTATTAGTCTCAGCAAAAATTAAAAAATATTCTATTCAAAATGGCCACCTTTGGCTTTTATACAGGCCTTTAATCTGTTTGGCCACGAATCTATGGATTTACGCACTGTTTCCAAGGTAAATTTCGGCACTGCTTGCTCCAAAGATTTTTTAAGAAGTTCAATGTCGCCGTGTCGTTTAGAGCAGGCCATGTTCTCTAAAACTGACCATAATTTGAAGTCTAAAGGGTTGAGGTCTGGGCTAGATGAGGACCTGTCTTCAACTCTTATAAAGTCCGGAATGTTGGTTTCAAGCCAGGCTTCGATAGTTAGTGCCTTGTGACCAGCTGCGGAGTCCTGCTGGAAAGTCCACGGTATATTTAAAAAAAGTGTAGTGCTGATAGGTTTCACAACATGAGCCAAGACTTTTGTGACTCCTTGATAAGACACGCTCCACAAACCATCACTGACGCAGGATGATGACCACGTTGTATCATTCCAACCACTTGAACAGCTTCTTTGGAACTGTGAGCGTATACTTTATCATTTTGCTTATTATAATGTTCTTGGCTTCTAGGGTTCAATCGTGAAATTTTATTCACCGTTAAAGAGGATATTTCTGTATCTCTCACCTACGTATTGCGACAGAAGGCGTTTTGATCGATCCACTCTTTTTAATTGTAAAGATTGATTTAGGGCATGTCCTGTATATCCACGATAAGCACCGAGCTTCAGGTCTAGTTTTATAATACGCGACAGAGTCCTAGCGGGAATCTTCATTTCTCGCGATAAGATTTTTTGCTTCCTAATGAGGTTTCAACGAATTCTGGCTTAAACAGCATTTACAGCCTTTGTAGTTCTAAAAGCACGCGGCCGCCCCAATCTTTTCTGGTCTTCGACAGAGGAAATGTTGTTGTATCTATTGATAGTACGATATACGAACATACGGCTGATACCAAGCTTTTGAAGTGTCTGGTATTTGACCGACGGCACCATACCCACTTTGTGCAAGGCGACCACTACAATCCTATTTTCTTTAACACTCCATTCCATATTGTATTTTGATAATGAACACGACAAAATATGTGAAATGGCGCAAAATCGAAAGAAGTTTTTAAAATAATATACGTGTTCCAAATTCAAAATAATGAAAAACTTGAAAAAAAAAGAAAAGTTTTTATGTAACAGTATTTATGGCCAGACTGTGTGTATGTGGAGCGATCTGTGTTGTGTGTATTGAACTAGTGAGTGGAAATTTAAAGTGTCACTGTAGAAGCGCGCTCGAAGTCTCAACTTCGGTTCAATAACAAGATTGAACTTAGGTTTAAGTCGCTTTCGTGGGAAGTCGCGGTTAGTGTGTTGGGCCGACATTCATCGCCAGATCACGGCGGCTTGATATAAAGTTACGCGGGCGTGGGCGCGCGTACTCCTTGTTTAAAGAGTCGGAGGGGTACTGATCGTTCGCTGCCACTATTTCGTCGTGATGATCGGTGAAGACGTTGCGCACTCATCTTTGAGAACGCGGGACGTCGGGTTTGGTGGCCTAATTCGCGACTGATACTAATAAAGGACTGAAATTGTTTGAGGCTTTTTCAAAGCCGTGAGGGACTTTAATCGGAAAATCGTTATTCCGGGCGTACCATGGAGCACCGACCGCCTTTCGTAGAAGCGATCTTGTCAGATCTGCATCTTATGAAAGAGGGATCCCTACATGTAAGCGAAGACGGATCAACTATACGAGTATGTCAGAATGGGACGGACACACGTCTTGTAAGCTTCTCTCCGAGGGACATTTTGCTCTTCGAAGATGACAGGGACTGCAAGCAGCCTTATTCCACACTCTATCAGCATGCTGTTTAAATGTAAGTTCCCTATTGAGGATTACACCTAGGTAGCTAACCTCAGTGGTCCTTGGACTGGGAACTTCGTATAGTGTGAGGGGCTCAAGAGCTTCACTACGGTTTTTAATGGGATCGAAGTGTATCGCGAAACTCTTGTCAGGGTTGATTTCGACCTACCGTCTACGATATACGCCCGTTTAATAAAGCCTCTGAGATTGGGACTCTGTCTACCAAAGGCAAAGATGCCATAATCATCGGCGTAGCAACTTTTTTTTTACATGGAGAAATTGAACATACTACTCACCCAAGAGGGGAGAAAGTGGGTAGTGTTGAACACTTACCGATTAAAACCTCGAAAAAATCCTATCAGAGAGGAGATCATCGTAAATAATATACACTAACCTATCGTGGTCGCAGAACGGTGAGAGATTTTAAACTAGCCTCTCAAGCCAACAGTTAGATCAGAACTCTCCAGTGAATATATACTCTTATCGATGCTTTTATAGCAAGGCATAGGGCCAACGCATTTGGTAAGCGTTGCTCAAAAACCCGTTATGTGATTTACCGATAGTGCAGGCCAAACCCGTAACAATAAAACTGGAGTAAATCCTATCCTCCTTACATACATTTGCACACACGACGCAACGTTATCGCAAGCGCAACTACAAGCATGATTATAAATAAACTTAAATGTCAGTCCTTGTTACTACTTTAATGTAAAGATATAAGGTTAAGTTTACAGTACAAAGAAAATTCTGTTATCACAGTTTCTTCAAAGTGTTGCTGTCAAGCATATTTTCTTTTATTATACTCCGATTTATACGATTTTCATCCATGTTAAGATTGGTTTTACTTATAATATCATTGGATTCAAGTATTTTTATTTACGTTTTATAAATTTGTAAAGATACTTAAATAAAAGTTTAATAAGAATTGCCAAATTTAACATGATATTTGCACATCAACACACGTTAAAGGCTTTGCTCAAAGCTACTTTTGCCATGCTTTGTTTTGTTTTATATTTCCAACCTAGCTCGCGTAGTACTGTAGTTCGAAGTTTCCTTGCACCCTTAAAAAATCTATAAACAATATAGAAATAGGCACTGAATTTGTCAACTAAAATAACACCAAATTGTCTAGGAAACCGAAAACTATTCTCGGCGGTTGTTCCATTACCTACCACTGAAATGATGCAAACGTTAAATAACCGTAAAAGTTTACAATCATGGCCTAAAACTATAGGTACTCTACGAGTTATGAAACTATAAATGACGTAGCCCACCCTAATTAGTTTACACTGGTGGTTCAATTATATATCTCGGTGCCAATGTTTTTTACAGCGATGATAATTACTCAATAATTATTGTCAAACAGATATTGTAATCAAAACTTATTTGCATATATTGACTCTACTAATGTTCTGTGTGCTGTCACTGTCGTAACAGGAATCGTATGAAAGTTGGTGTATGATATATGAGCTTGTTTGAGGGTCATTTTCTCAGTGAGATTCGTGGGGTGACCCTACCCTACCCGATATGTATATAGGTCGTTGATGTAAAATTTGAATATGGAGAACGCAAAATTGGACTCTTGGGGTACACTTGAGCGTATCAGGTAGAGTCGGGAAAGTTCACTGTCGAATCTGACCCGGAAGATCCTATCCAAGAGGTAATCACAGATGACATGAAGTAGGTAATCTAACGGAGACGCGAAATTGAAATATTTTTGTGAACGAGTCCGGCATGCATCCAAATCTTTGGATATGTTGAAAAAGACAACAAGATTACGATATGATACACTATTTTCACTAAAGTTCTGAAGAGTGTGCTCGAAAGCCGAACTGCTCAGGTGGCAATAAATCTCGGGTGATAGCTATCGAGAAGCGTGGCATTTTTACGGGGATTGTGTATCTCTGTTACTACTGTCTTTTTTTAGCTTCAGCAAAGTTTATCGTGAATGACCGGGGTATTGGTAACCGCAGGAGGGGTAGTATGGTTGCATGCTCTGCCGAGGATTTAATCGATCTGACATGGATCGGGTCTTTTTCGCAATGCTTTTTTTCTCCAAACGTTTGACCACAATCTCATCTGATCTTGAAGGACGATGTGGTCTAAGATGTTAAACACACAAAATCTAGAGTGCTTTTTTTTGTCTATTGTAGCACGGCAAAATGACTGCACTGTGCCTGATGGTGAGCACAGTACAATCCAAAAACAATGGCGACCACCGAGTGACACACTATCCATCGCCGGTCGCCGCTGTCATACCGGCCTGGAAAAAGCTGGATATGCACACATATGAAACGCGACCCGCAGAAGCAAATCCACTATGACGGGCTTTTTCGCCATATGCATGGTGGTTGCAACCCAATCGGGCTTCAAAACCCTACCACCCCGCTTTCTCTTCACCGTAAGCTCCCACTCAGTTGCAAAGATTCGAACCTACGTCGATCGACGCTGTGCCCAAACTACGCTACAACTAAGCCACCATCATTTGAAATGCCTTCAGCATCGCGTTGAGTGAACATTGCTTTGTTAAGCTAGCTGCGAGGCACTCCACTTTATCTATAATATCGGAGGTAAGCGGTAAACTGAGGCCTCTATCAACGGGCGGCATCGGAGTGGTATTATCCGATTTCAGAGATCTTGCTAGTTTCTAGTACGCCAGATGGGATTATTGGATGTCCTCCATAAGCCTGTCCCATCTGTCGCCACGGATCTCGGAATGTTCATTACTTCAAGTGTCGTTCACATTTATATAAATTAATAGAGTGACGGTATACAAATAAATTATCACTACAAAGAAAATGATGTGTGTATTTGGGTTGTTTTTTGACCGTAAGTGAACTAGTCATGTTGTTAGTGTGCATGGATGGTGGTGATCACTTAACAGCAGGTGACCCACTTGTTCGTTTGCCACCTATGACATAAAAAAAAAAAAGTCATGAAAATAAAGAGCAACGTGCCATCTTTACAAAACATGACTGTACTATATGCTGTTATTTTTAAGAAATAACAAACAAGATAAGATATGGATATTGGCGCCGAAATATACAAATATATCGTATGTTTCACTTAAAAAATCAAGTTATAAATTTTACGACATTCTGCTTAAAGTTCCACTTATAGGTACATATAATTACTTGGAAATACCATTACATATATACAATCGATTTCATTTTAGATTATAATGTATATAAATAATATTAAACTCTTTTGTGTTTCTAATCTACTAATCTCCGAAACTAAATAACCGACTTCAATGAGTTTTTTACTGTTAAATAGAGGACTTTCTAGAATACTATACAGTATATATCATTACGATTTTCTATAGGGTTTAAGTAGTTAATTAAATTAATTCAGAAAAAAATAATTGGCTATATGAAACAGCCAAACAATTTTTACGAACCAAGTCACAAGCATCAGCTACCAAATAACACAAATAAAAAGTGACGCAGTGCGACTTAATGGTCCGCGATATTAATACAAAAACATATAGGTATACAACATAAAGATTTGAATGTGAGTTATTAAAAAATCACCAGAGAAATATCGATGAACATTCATGATAAATCGTTACAATTTAAAAAATGTTTTACCATTGGTCTTTGAAAGACCTCAAATCTCTAAAATGTCTACATAAAGATTGTACAACGAGATATCGCAGCGGAATTAGCAGCATTGTAATTTAAACTTAAACAATAGATTATTAATTTTATGGCGTAGTTACGTGTTAACGAAGGTTATTTAAAAATCCTTTAAGATGATGACAACATTAATTAATGTTTGTAGAGGATACCCATCAGATTAAAATGGAAACCACAACATTGTCTATAAACGGCATAGGTTATAATCGTAAATAAAGACAATTCACTCTGAGAAGACTGTAAAATGGGTTGAAGTATAATTTAACATGCCTACATCGGTCTTATTACAAAAACAAAATAAACACGAGTTTTACTAAGTGCCTAAAATTTTAAACCTACTTGAACACATGTTTATAATACTTTATTACAAAAGCTTGTCCAAGCGGTCTTTAGCTAAACAGCAGGTTTAAGTTTTTTATGCATGAAACTCTGATTAATATTTGATCAATTCAATCTCACCATTCAAAAACGTTCCATTACATGCAGTGAACAATTTCAATTTATGAATAATATTTTTGTTCAGATCTCCATTAAGAAATTTTACTTATTTTAAGTTAATTTGCTTATCATTATTGTGACATTTCTTTTTATATATTATAGGAGGCAAACGAACAGACGGGTCACCCGATGGTAAGTGATCACCGCCGTCCATAGAACTAGCAACACCAGGGGAGTCACAAGTGCGTTGCCGGTCTTTTATAGAAGTATGCGCTCGTTCCTTGAAGGTTTGCATTTCATAATTGTTTGGAAATACCGCCGCTGGGAGTCGATTCCACAAGGTCGAAGTACGAGGCAGAAACGACCTTGAAAACCTCACCGTGGAAGACCTCCACTCATCCAGGTGGTGTGAATGAAATTTTAGTTTTTGGCGGGTAGTACGATGGTGGAAATTAGCGGCAGGTATAAGTCCAAACAACTCCTCTGAACACTCACCGTGGTAAATGCGATAAAGAACGCAAAGAGACTGGATGTCCCGACGCAGTGAATAGTCCGGTGAAGCTGTGAAAACCCTGCCAGGTCAATAGCGTAGTCAGTTCGAGAAAAAAAAAAAGACGCAGTGCCAATGAGTCGCGCCGATCGGATATTACCTCATCGCCAACGATTCGAGCCGCTCTGCGCTGGATGCGGTCAAACGGAAGCAGCTAATATTGAGGCGCTCCAGCCAAAGACAATTTGATTAAAAGAAAATGATGCTATTGTTAAAATAAGCAATTTATAAGATTTATATATAACGTAAAAATGCATAAGGTGGAACAACGGTAGGTATAATATCAGATTAAATGTCAATAGTATCACATAATAGTAGTTATGATTTATTTGTGAATCTTTAAAATTGTTTTATTTATTTATTTCTTACAAATTAATTATACCCATGAAATTCGTAATTTATTACGTCTTTTGCCGGCAAATAGAAATACAGATAGGTCACAACAATAAAATAAGAACTATCAACTTAGACGAGTGTTAGAGAATATTTATATTTCAATAATGTTCATCTGTAAGCAATGGTGACACTCTTTTGTAATCAATTTTTTTAAAGCAAGTATTCGTCGCGTTTTATTGTTTAATATAATAAAATATCAAGTTATTACAGAAAAGAGAGCAACATATTTTCCATTAAAAAAGCTCTCCTACTGAAACTGCTATTGCGGTATAATTGCGGGAAGGTATTCTCGTCTACACGGCACAAGATAATGAAGGCCAAACAAGACCAAGGAAGTATTTAATTCAAAAATACCTCTTTAGAACTCTTCTGACCCTCGTTATATGATATTTTAGCAGTTACCCTACATAGGTGTTACGAAATGTATTTAATATTTTAAGTATATAAATGTATCATTACAAAGTATAAAACAAAGTCCCCTAACGCGTCTGTCTGTCTGTATATTCGCGCTAAACGCAAAAACTACTGAACGGATTTACTTGCGATTTTCACCAGTAGATAAAGTGTTTCATGAGTAAGGTTTAGGTACTTATATAATTTGTCAAGATTTTTTTTAATAATCAGTGCGGGACAACGTCTGCCAGGCTCGCTAGTAAATTTATAAACGCAAACAAATATGCAAGTATATTTATAACTATCCGGAGTCATTATAGATCCAAAGCAAAAATGGGTAAAACATACCGATTAACCTCTGACCTGGTTCAAAAATAACAATTCTAATTTGCCCAATACCTGACGCAACTCAAGTTATGTCTGTTATTTTCATACATCAACGCGACTGTAATTGCGGATGGTAGATCCTCCAGACTCGTACCCGAGTGGGTGGAATATCGCAACTAAAACACCATGGAAAAACACGACGTAACTCATTGTGGAACATATTTATGCCAGCTTCTGTAGTATATACAAAATTTATGTCGTTTCCAGTAAACTTGTTCACTTACTTTGATATCACACGCATATCTTATGTGTAATTTTTATAAACCACTAGCGAGCACGGGGGACGCTGTCTCACCTGGATAATTAAAAAAATCATGACAAAATGTATACCTAAACTTCATGAATCACTTTATCTACTGGTGATAACTGCATGGAAATCTGTTCAGTACTTTTTGAGTGTATCGCAAACAAACAGACAGCCAAACGTGGTAGAGGACTTTTTTAATAATATGAAGTGATTATTTATTATTTACAATAAATAGTTACTAGTCGAAATTCAACCATAAGGATAACCAAGTTTTTTGTTCGCATGTTAATATATATATATATATATAGATATTATTATTTTTATTTGTTTTTTGTTTAAATAGTAAAATTAATTGTACTAAATATTGTAGACTAAGATGCATGAAGTATGATGAATAGAAACCTACAAATAAAAGCATCGACTCGTTGATGCTATGAAATAAAACGAATCATTACAAAAAAACAAATTATTAATAATATCAAAGCTCGTTGATACTTATTAAACAAAGTAATAATAAAGAACAGTTATCCCAAGTGCCTTATGACGCCCTTTTAAAATCTATCTTCTTTTTCTGAATTTTTCTAATCTATACTAATATTATAAAGAGATAAAGTTTGTCCGATATACACGTATTTCCGATATACACGTATTGTTCCGATATACACGTATTCATTTGTGAATCATGCAATTTCGATTGTATGGTTCACAAATGTATATTTGTATGAATAGCTTAGAATAGTTAGCTAGGACAGACGCGTCTTTTTCCAGGTAACAGCCGAAGCCGAGGTGTGCATGCACCCTTGTGTATGTTACCTAAAACCCAAATCGGTTGTGTGCCTTAAGTCCGGTGAAGCTGTGAAGACCCTGCCGGGGCAATAGCGTAGTCAGTTCGAGAGAAAAAAAAAAAAAGATAAAGTTTGTGAATTTGTGAGTTTGTGAAGTTGTAGGGGGTAATCTCAGGAACTACTGGTCCGATTTGAAAAAATATTCAGTGTTAGATAGCTCATTTATCGAGGAAGGATATAGGCTATATACCATTACGCTAAGACCAATAGGAGCGGAGCACCAGTGAAGAATGTTTCAAAATCGGGGTTTTAATTCTCTTGAGAGCGTCGGCTGCGTGTTAGCGTTAGGCCAAAATAACTATTCCACGCGGACGAAGTCGCAGGCAGAGGCTAGTTAGGTATATATTCCGTCACTATTTGCAACACTCAGTCAACAAATAGAAACGTATATCACGTACTTTACATGTATATTATAATCTCGAGAAATAATATGCGATACGAAGCGCAAAATACAAGCTTACATAGAAATAATAGTAGCCTAACACCCTGAATGATATAAAGCGCATTTAAGATTACATATTATTGATATTGTAATATTTGGTAAATATAGGTCAGGTGTCAGGTAGGGTATTTTTAGAGTACGTGTGAGAAAATTCTATGCGTATATTTTACACCTACTAAGTTACAAATTGGTAACACTAACAGCTGACGGTGAAGGAAAACATCGTGAGGAAACCTGAACCTGAGAAATGTTCTTGTAGTACCACTGTATGTGGGAAAAATATAGGACTGTGGATTTCCCAGAGTTTCCCAAATAACCAATACGTCGTGGGCTGGCGTGGTGATTACGCCCTTCCTTCGGGAAGTGGCTTATGGCCCTGCAGTGGATCTCTTACAGGCTGATGATGAAGTTTAGAAACAGTATAATATCAAATCGTACGTAATATACAGGAATAATTTAAGCATAACCAAGAATAAGTATACTTTCATTTGAAAACAAATTTAAGTATATGTATTTATTACTACAGAAATTTATTAAGTGGGGCTTGAAACAAATCTATACACATAATTAGAGTGCCCTTTATTTGTCCCGACTAATCTCCGAAACGTCTGAGCCGATTTAATAAAGGACTTTTCAAAGCACTGTCTGAGCTACATTGTTTCTAGAGCAACTAAACAGTCTAATATCATTTAAAATAAATAAGAGACAGTCCACAGCGAATACACGTAAAACAGGAAATTCTTAGAAAGCATCTAACCTATTTTTGTGAGAATAAGGTCGGAGTCACCCGTTAATTATAAGACAAGATACAGGTTGCAAAGAAATATAAAGCAAAAAAGATTGACCATAACCTCGGTCGGCGAATAAGGTATGTCCGGGGAAATACACCGAGTCTTCCAGGTAAATTTCCTTTGACGATGAGTTTAATGACATCAGCTACATGTTAAAAATGTATGCACTTATATTGGCAATAAAAAACAATGGAAATAATTTATGAACCGCCAATATAAATTTACGATGGCCGTTAATAAAGTCAATGCAAGATTGCAAATCATGTAGTAATTTATAATGTATTTTATATTGGAACCGCTGTTATGGAAACTTGTGATTTCTCAAAAAACTCCTTAATATCAGTGTACACAGAATGTTGTAAATTGAATACTCTACAACCATTCTAGCGGTCAGGTCACCCTAAACAAATTGCCGAACCTAACATATATTCACAATGACAAATTGGTCATTCCACGTTTAAAGACCAGTAACAGCATTTTTAGGTAATAGTGTTAGGTCTTATAAAAAAGTCTCAAAGCCCATTACCGATTTTCCGGATAGTAAGTTCGAGCATCATGTCAAGCGGGTTTTAATGTCTAAAGGCTATTAGAAAGTGGATAAATATGTGAACGATGGTGACATCTGGAAATGACAACCCTCTCTATGTACCCATCAAAAATGAATGTAACTATGTTTGTTGTATAATGAAAAGATAAATAAGACCGAGTATCTTGCTTGTTCTTCTCGATAAATGGGATGTTTTTTAAACCAGTGGTAGGTATGACGTTCATAAGCGCCTTCTCAGGGCCTCAGTTGAGGAAAGTATTTTCGATTTTAATTCTTAATAAAATAACTTCCTAGCTTTACATTATATTTTCCGTAGAAACCAGATATCGTATTTAAATGTCATATAATTTAAAATTTATAAACAAATAGTAAGAAACAGTAGAAAATAATTAAAAATACCTATACTTGACCGCAAATTGTTTATCCTATAACTTTTCACGGCTTGACGGCCATAATGCCGCCCCAAATTTTGACTCCTCAGACGCGTCTGTGTTACCCGCCGCTAAATCTGGCACTTTTCTACATATATAACAGACTATATTATATAAACAACGAGTGAGTTCGTAATTGAAACAATGAAATGTGTAAATTCACTTGCTTCGTACATCGAAATACGAAAATATTTGTTTTCCTTCTTTTTCATGAGTATTTTCCTCCTATCCGAGTTTAAGAGAGCCGGCTTTTTTATAAGTCAAATAGCAACCGCCTACGAGTTCGTAGGCGTTAACTGAAATAGAACTACAATATAATATAAAAGCCATGATGACTCAGCGCTAACGTATCTTTCTACCAATAAAATCATTTTCAAAATCGGATAAATAAATTAAGTAATTATCTACCACTTACAAAAGAATATGACATAAAATTGATTGTTATAATTTTGAGAATATTATTTCAAAAAATATATTTATTTTATTTGTTTATACTATACAATTTTATTAAATAGACCGCTGTATAACTTTTTTTAACGAACTTCAATAAGAAAGAGCTTCTCCATACCGATTTTTTTTTTCAATATTTGTTAGCACAGAACTTCATAATTTATCGATAATAATTGTAAATCGATTTGGGAAATTCATATGTTATTTATTGTAAAGAGAATATTTTTAAACACTGTACATTTCCACTCCTCAAATGAATTAGGAAAAATATACTGATTAAGGACATTAGTAGGTTTAAGGACGTTCTGGTGCATTTTTCTAGAGTAGATTATTTTGAAGTCGATTTTATTTAGATTAAAATTGTATTATACAATAATTTACACAAATCACTTGTATAGAACTCGCAAATTCTCGAGGCTTAATTATGTCAGTGTCTTGTAGATTTGAGATAAATTCGTATTTAACAGACGTATATAAATTAGATACCTTTGTAGAACATGACAAATATACCCGTGGAAGTATGTATGCTTAATTCCATATTTCATTATCTATGTGAATGAACAATGAATTCTTAAACCAGGCAATCCCAATTTGACGTCGTGTGTTAGTTTAAACCCGCTGAAACTCTGTGATAATACACTAGCAAGCACTTTACTCACTGTCTGTTGGGTATTGCGAAAGGATATACAAATACGCATTACTTAAGCCAACGCGTACTGTCAGTACCCAAGTGAAAATTATTGTTTCGGTAGCGTCAAGACCTAAGACTAAAACTATAATAATAATGATGAGTGTAGCAATAATCTATATTAATATTATAAAGCTGAAGAATTTGTTTGTTTGGTTAAACGCGCTAATCTCAGGAACTACAGGTCCGAATTGAAAAATTATTTCCGTATTAGAAAGCCCATTTATCGAGGAAGGCTATATGCTATATCATCACGCTAAGACCAATAGGAGCGGAGCACCAATGAAGAATGTTTCAAAATTGGATTTCCTTCTGAGAGCTTTCGTTGCGTGTTAACGTTAGCCCAAAGTATAACTATTCCACGCGGACGAAGTCGCGAAAACAGCTAGTAAACTAATAATTAATAAATATGTTTGAAAAACAAGCTTTAATACAAATACGCTAAAAAACGTCATCGGATTTAATCGAAATTCGAATGTTTATCGTGGCCGTTTTAAAATTCGTTATTTTGTTTTTATTTATTTTTCGTGTATTGTCATCAGGTCTGAACAAGCATGAAATATTCCACACACAATGTTAGGGGTACAGAAAAAAACATATGGTATATTTTCTTCTTCTTCTTACCCTTATCCCACATAAGTAGGGTCGGTATAACATGTTTGTCATGCTGTGGTATATGATTTGGCTTAATTTTTACGATCGGGCGCCTGCCTGACATCAACCCTCCTTATTATCCTTATTATATTATTTTGTTGTACCACTGTATTTATAATTATTATTATATAGTTACGAAATCTGATGGGCTCTTTTAGCCTTACAATTTTTCATTCAGGTTAAAACGAATTTCTTCAAGATTATGGTTTGCTTGTTATATTGCCATTTTTATGTAACAGAAAAGACTTTAGACTATTCCCGAGGAATGCATTTTCTGTTTTTTTTTTTTCAGGGTTCATGGTTTCTGAATTTTCTCAGTAATATAATATTAGATATAATAAACCATTATAAAAATATAAAATAGGAAAACTATAATAGAAAAAAAAATGGTATATTTTATCTATATAAAAATACTGTTCCTGAATACGTCAAATCTCCAATAACGCGAGCATAGAGCATATAGAAAGTACTTAGTTTAATATTCATTCATATAAATGAATGAATAAATAATATCACTTTATAGATAAAAAGAACTATAAATAAACCGTTGTATGAAACCCGTAGCGCTGTCGTTTCACGGAAATACTTTAAGGAAGTTATAATATTTATTTTATAAATGAAACTTAATATCAACCCTTTTTATATTGACGACGTATTGAATACACGAGCGGACGAGCCAGAGCCCATAAATCTTTTCTGAATTAAATTCACAATTTTGCATACAATGCCACAAAATATAACAAATATATCAAAGAGAATGACGCAATTTTTATATGGAAATAAAAACAATACAAAATCCAATGCCGAATAGTTCAAGGTTTGAATCATTTTAACAACTTGAATAGTGCAACAAAATATATGGATAAACATTATATTCGATACTAGCGGACCCGGCAGACGTTGTCCCGCCCTGATTGCCTGGACTATAAAAAAATCCTTCACAAATTATATATCAAAACGTTCCTCGTGAAATACTTTATCCACTGGTGAAAACCATATAAAAATCCGTTCAGTAGTTTTTGAGTTTATCGCGAACAGACAGACAAACAGACGCGATAGGGGACTTTGTTTTATATTATGTAATGTTCGATATAACAAAATTCAATGTAGTAACGTACAAAGAAACAAATCGGATTAAAATTGATATCCTCGTCAATGCATTAATATAATGATTTAACGTAATAAAAGTCTTCGAATCTCTGGAATATCCGAAACCGTAAAGGTGTTATAACAAAAAAGTTAAATACGTATTGAATACTTGCTTTAAAAAATTAAATGCATCGCGGTCGCTGAATGTTCGCCATTTTGCTATTTTGTCTCGCTTTGGTTACGTTAGGTTAGACTTGTGAACAAGGATAACGCGAACTTGCCACGGGCGAGCGCGGTGCATTTCATTCGAACCTTTTTAAAGCAAGTATTTAATTTCTTTGTAATAACACCGTAAGAGTTTAAGCTCCATATAAACAAATGTAAATCTTATAAACCACTGGTCAACAAACTGTTGGCAGCATAAGTTTTAAAAAATATCGTATTTATTGCAAAATTTTAAAAACTCGAACAATAACAGATAATGTTATGTAAAATTATAGTTTTAGACTAGATATTTAAACACCAGATCCGCCATTTTGAAATCTGGGTGTTAAAAAATCAGCTGAGGGCTTAATATTGAGTTAAGTGTAAAGGAAACCGCAATAAAAACGTATGGCCGTCGTTCCGATCATAGCAGGCCATTTCTCAGTAAAAAACATGGAGCGCTAATGGTTCGTGATACGCGGCATAATAGTAAGATTTATAAATCGCTTCTTGATCGTCGTGTGAAGATTGTATAAAGTAAGCAGGATGTTCTGAGATATCGTTGTGTATTTAATATCTTTATACCGAACAATGAAAGGAAAATAGTAAAAAAAGCCATAAATAAGTTGTACCTTTTCAATTACCTATGATCACGAATGATGAAGAGCTATCATCCAGGATCAAGGTCTTCAGAAATGGAATAATGCGTGTAGGGTTATGGAATATTACGTGTTTGGAATAATTTAATTGCGATGCTACTCGACGGGCTTTTTTACTTTTTCACATTTTTGTGTTAACTTCCTGTAGTATCTAGATACATTTTTTTTCATTATTGTATTAGGTTTAAAAAGAAATATCTGACTATATGTCTGTTTGTATTTCCGATCTTAACCCTTGAAATGGTTCATTCGATTTTTATGGCATTTTGTACCCGAAATCTCATATAATTTCTCAAATGGAAGGTTACTTTAATTGCCAACAATAATAATGGTTTCATCTTTTTTTAATATTTTTACTTCAACCGATTTTGATAAAATATTGTACTTGAGAAATAAATGTCATAATAAATTGAGAGTCCATATTTTTTTTATAATAGTTGGAAACCGTAAATAAAAATAATAAAATCTCAACTGACTTTAGTGAAATTTTGTACCTTCTCGGTTGTGTGGATCAATATGTGAACGATGGAGATGTCTGGAATTGACTCCTCGCTGTGCACCCATTAAAAACGATTGTTATGTATAATGTATTGGAAATATATGTATTAAAAAAATGTACCCGATCAAGTTTCTTGCCGGTTCTTCTCGATGACTGGATTGTTTTCCGAATCCGTGGTAGCTTTGACGTTCATAAGCGCCTTATTAGGGCCTAAACTAAATATTTTTTTATTTGAACAGTAAGGCTTACTACCACTGGATCATAAAGCCTGATATTTATATTATACTATTATTGGTATTATGAATGTTAACGACTTACAAATTAATTATCCAATATAATGTGTCCGTCTTATACGCCCACATATATAAAGGTTATAAATACGTTTTAGTGCACGTAAAGAACAATTTATACCTAACTAACAACTGCGCGCGGCTTCGTACGCGTTTCGGAAATTATTTTAAAGTCATTGTTTTATTTTATTAATATATGGGTAAATATGATTAAATTTATCAGTTAATTTTAATGATAATTTTGTCAAGCCGTTTTGGAGTTAAATCAAGACTTACAGATAATCTGATAGACAGCCAACAAATATTTTTATAGTCATATTCGTGAACAGTACTTTAAAGTTATTCACCATAAAACTTAGAAAAAAAAATGTACTGAGATAACTAAACATCTATTACTATGAATACAGGTAGACATTAATATAGATAAATATTATCAACTTCCCACATAAGTCACACACATCCAGTACAAAATACTTTATTGATACGATATAGCCTGTATCATAAAAAATTACACTATTCGCGTTTTTATAATACTAATTATAGCATTACAATATACTTTAGTATATCTATACTAATATTATAAAGAGGTAAAGTGTGTGAATTTGTGAGTTTGTGACGTTGTAGCAGGTAATCTCTGGAACTACTGGTCCGATTTGAAAATCTATACGAATATAATAAAGAGGTAAAGTTTGTGAGTTTGTGACGTTGTAGGAGGAGGTAATCTCACGAACTACTGGTCCGATTTGAAAATCTATACTAATATTATGAAGAGGTAAAGTGTGTGAATTTGTGAGTTTGTGACGTTGTAGCAGGTAATCTCAAGAACTACTGGTCCGATTTGAAAATCTATACTAATATAATAAAGAGGTAAAGTTTGTGAGTTTGTGACGTTGTAGGAGGAGGTAATCTCACGAACTACTGGTCCGATTTGAAAATCTATACTAATATAATAAAGAGGTAAAGTTTGTGAGTTTGTGACGTTGTAGAAGGAGGTAATCTCACGAACTACTGGTCCGATTTGAAAATCTATACTAATATTATAAAGAGGTAAAGTTTGTGAGTTTGTGACGTTGTAGAAGGAGGTAATCTCACGAACTACTGGTCCGATTTGAAAATCTATACTAATATTATAAAGAGGTAAAGTTTGTGAGTTTGTGACGTTGTAGAAGGAGGTAATCTCACGAACTACTGGTCCGATTTGAAAATCTATACTAATATTATAAAGAGGTAAAGTTTGTGACGTTGTAGGAGGTAGCTAATCTCAGGAACTACTAGCCTGTTTTAGAAAATTATTTCAGTGTTATGTAGCTCATTTATCGAGGAAGGATATAAGATATATAGAAGACATCATCATGCTAAGACCAATAGGAGCGGATCACCAATGAAGAATGTTTGAAAATCAGGGTACTTTTTTCTTTTTGAGAGTTTCCGCTGCGTGTTAGCGTAAGCCCAAATTAACTATTCCACGCAGACGATGTCGCGGGCAGAGGCTAGTCATTATCAATACAGGGTTATTTGTCACTCATTATTAGATAGCACTGCAGGGCATCAACTTTATACCATCCGGTCGGCACCAGTGGTCGGCAAACTCGCCACCCAAAAATGCCAAATATAAACAATATTAAATTAAAATTTTTTGAAAGACCCATTTTTTAAAGTTAAGGTTCGCTTTTATAAAGACATTTTTACTAAAATAATTAGCATTAAATCTACACTATTTAGCTTACCTTTGCTATATATACAGTGGTTGTCGTATAATTAGAAACACTACCAACGATCCTTGACATTACGTAAGATACTTCACCGCAATCGTTTTTATTTTGAAATTTAACAATAAATAGGACTACAATATGTTCAATGACTTGTCATTTATTAGAAAAACAATATAAATCCCACTACACAAGTGCAGTTTCAATATTACATTGCGGACAAACATTTAAATCAGTTTTAAGGTATGAACAGTAATGGCCAACTAATTAGAATCCACACTAAAAAAGTACAATACAAATTCAAAAAAAGAACGAGCTATGGATGCTTTTTGAAAATGTTACTAATTAGGCGTCCAAGCGGCCAGTAACAGAAAATAAACTCTTACATGTGTAAGACTCATTTTGTTATTAAAAGCAAGATATGTTTTATATTTTATGCATTTAATGTGTTTTTTATTTGAGTGGCTATATTATTGCATGAGTATTAATTATTGAATGTGTAAATTTTATGTGTTTCTCGACTTCTCGGACTAGCCCTATTATAGTTGATTTCTAAAAATGTGCCTCGTTTCTGTAGACTAGGCGTTTTAAAAATATTTACAAGGCAAGTTAATGAGTTATATTCCGTATGTACACTAAACATTTCCGCAGCCAAGGAGAGATAGAGCCGTACGTAGATCGCGACCCGCGGTTTAGCGACCACAGGGTTATTATAACAATCGTTTAACCATTCAGTGCGGATTATAACATAAAAATGGCCATAAATGATCAAAATGCAACCGCCATAAAGACAATAACATCATTAAACAATTCGACCTCAAGTAACCAAAAGTTAAATAAAAAAATTCGAATAAATGTTTAAAAAACACAGCTACGACAATTTTCGACGTATGTAATAAATTCAATGAAAACGTAAAAAAAGGTAAGAATCAAGAGTCTGCAGATTAAAACCAAAAAAAATAAATTTACATAATTATAGATAAATTTACACGGAAAACATTTATAAAATACTAGTTTTTACCCACAGCTAAGCTTGCGTAAATAAAGATTTGACCTATCTCTCGGGGACCGTATAATTTCTGAATAAAAGGTATGGCCTTTTCTATACTCCTGACAACCTGTATACAAATACTCATGATGATCGGTGAGTGGTTAACGTGTGAAATCGTAACAAACAAACTTACAATCGCATGTATAGTATTAGTTAGGATTCCGATTAGTATACACTTTTGATATAATCGAAGTATATATTACAACAAATAATAAAAATCACCTACGAAATTAGGAAATACTAATATTTAGTTAAATCAGATTTAAAATGTATGATTTACATAATAGCTCTTATAACAAGATTGGTATTTTACTTTGATTAATTTATGGTAATATTAACATTTATAAAAATAAAGTAAAGGAATAAATATAGATAGCATTAAAAAAAACACTGTTATATTAAGTGAATTGTATGGTAATTTTAGTCATATCATATAAGAATTGAAGGCAATGGTCCAATGAGGTAATTTTATACATAGTATTCAGGACTGAAAATTGGTTTACTGAAAATTTTACCATAAAATAATTATGTACGTATTTATATCAATCGGAAATAACTTACAGATAAATAAATAGTATTAAACCATTTCCGTATTCATCTTTTTACTCAATGAATAATGAGGCTTAATGAAATAATTCAACAACAGATTTCCAAGGAGTGCAAAATTTTCACTGGTAAAAAGAAAATCATACACCAATAGGTATGTAGTCGAAAGCCAAAACTTGCCGGTACGAGATTCAATGTTTCAGGTAGCAATTACGGGAAAAAATGGCGAAACGGAAATATTTTATAGGAATAAAGTCCCATCTCAACACAATTTTCATATAAAAGTATTCAAGATATAAAAAAAATACACAAACACTGGATGCATCGATTTTATTTGTTCCGCTACTATTTTGCATTATGCATAATAAGATATAAAGTAAATTAGATATTAGAATATTAAACTATAATAATTTCGAATAAGTCCTAAATAGATGTATATATGTAAATGTAAATGTATATGTAAATACTTGTTGAAGCCAGAGTAAAGTTGAAGTTAAAGACTTCATGCATATATTTATTTCTAACAATTACATGCACAAGATTCTAATTATAATTCAAATTGAACCAAATATAATGTTAATAATTAAATTTTGTTAGCAGCTACAGTATCGAATTTTATAACCTAACTTTTTATTTATAAACGACACTTTTACTTATGTAAATATAAATAAAGATGTTAAAACATTTATTTACCTTTCAATAACGTACTGAAATTATCGGTTTGTACGTGAAAATTGTTTATTGAAAATTTCGCAATACAAAAATTACGAAACTACATATCACTGTGAACATCACCATCACTATTTTCATTAAATAACCTGTATGTTACTGAATTAGTTTACGGCGTATCGCTCGCGAGATCGTAATGTTTATATTTGCCAACACGACAGAACGACAGTGAAGCCGCGCGGTACAAATGCTACTGAAATCAGGCGTAGCGGCGACATACAGCGTACTAAACTACCGGCAACCGTTGCCCCGCGCTGCGTTGTCCCACAACTACGTACTGAATCAAAATAATGCTAAATTAATTCATTTACAACTGCCAATATATAATGTACACTTACCGAGCCTCTTACCTCAATTTAATTCATTAACGAAATCCATTGTTAATTTGTGTACTCGTTTTATAATATAGTTTAGAATAATTTATGCAAATAATACATTGGGTAAAGTCTAATTGAAATAACTTTGCTGATAAACATATAATTAAATTCACAATAAAAACGTATAATTGACAGATTTTTTAAAATATATTCTACAACTAGCTGTGCCCGCAACTTCGTTCGCGTAAAACCTTATGTAAGAAACAGTGATTAAAAGTCATCGGAATGTATTAAGTCCATTTAGTTATCTACTTTTCTCTCATATTTACGCCGCGTCGTTATTAAAATTACAATAACTTTTGATAGAGTGGACTGATTTTAATGAAACTAAGACTAAGTTATTCTCGAAAATATTCTTTATGATTTTCTTTATGTGCTTTTATTGTGAATCCAGTATTTTAGCAGTGATGCGTGTTCATACAAACAGACAGACAGACACACATTTCTAAAAATGATTGAAATGTATTTTATTACTTTTTCCTAGACACCTGCATTAATTTTTTTCACGAAAATCGTAAAAATACATACGCGCTAGATTTAGATTCTTATTATACACTAGCTGACCCGTGCAACTTCGTCTGCACAAAATGGGTTATCACTGGTTTCAATTGTGTTTTTAAGAATGAAAAATATTAATAAACCTAAAACCTGATTCCAGTCACACGTACCGTTTCCAATTGCGAATTCAAACTATTAAGGAACTCACTCAAACATATACCCAGATGGTATGTGAGAAATCTTTTAAAATTAGCCTACAACCCGTTCGTAGCATCATCTCCCGGGTTCAATTAAAATAAAAACTAATCTACATATTTTGGCGGTAATGTAAAAAAGCTTTAGAGGTCTATGGACCCCCAGTTGGAACGAAGTTCCTTTCCCTTTTTTCAAACGTATACTATACAGTCAGTATAGTTTACATTACAAAATATCAAGTTGATAGAGTTAAATTGTAAATTAAACAATAAAATATATTCATAAAATAAATAATGATAAATTAAACACTGAATGATATCATAATTATTTTCAACTTGTATTAAAACTTTTCACACTCCATGGTATTGAAGAAAAATATTAAAAATATATGAGCACGACACGTAAACTGTCACCTGCCTGTAACTACTCGTATTCGTCTAAGAGCTAGGCAACGGTTTCGACAACTAATTTGTATAAGCCAGTTTTTTATATATCTTTATGTCCTTCCGAACAGCGTGCGGGCTACCTGGATGCCGGTAAACGTTGCGTTTATTAGTGCATATCGCGCCTTCGCAGGCAAAAATATTGATTTTTATATATATTTAAAATGTTTTGTTTTTCACTAACTTTGAAACGCTACTAAAACATGAAATTATTATTGCCAGACATTTGTGCTATTAACAGTAATGTGCCCGATGATATTTTTTGTAAATAAAAAAAGTATGTTCAAACCATGTTAAGATAGCTATAATTTTATTATTATTTTACTTACACATAAAAGAGAATAAATTAAAAATAATATGTATAGAATAACTTAGCAATAGCTATAGTTTAGCGCAACACTGGCTGTACGATAAAGACAGCGATAATTGTGGAAGCGCTTGTTATAGACGCATGTATTCAAGATGGCGTCAGTCCCAACTCATATATCTACGTTTATCATTTTTTTTCATTGTTTACGGTGAAATTTCAATATCATAATCGTTAATAAAATTAAATATGTTCTTTGAATTGGAAAAAATAAAATGGTTTGAAATGAATTATTTTATTTATAACGAATATCATCGGGCACATTATTGTCAATAACAACATTGTCTGACAGTGATAAATTCATGTTTTAATAGCGTTTAAAAGTTACTGAAAAAAAATGTTCCTAAAATTATCTATAAATCAAAATTTTTACCTGTACATGTGTGATGCGCATTAAAAAACACAACGTTAACCGGCTACCAGGTATCCCGAATCCTATTTGGAAGGGCATAATATATTTTCATATTATAGAACCAGCTTTTCTAAAATTCTCGTTCTTCCAACGTTGCTGGCTCTTGTACTAAGGTGTCGCAAAAAAGTCTAGTTACATCAACAAATATCTTTTCTTTCGTTATCCTGGAGAACCCCTTGCGTTTTATGGGACAAAAATATCCTAAATGTAACCTTGTAATATTAGTTATTACTGTCTCAAGTTTCGTTAAAATCGGTTCAGTACTTTCAGCGTGATGTATGTTCACAGGGCCAGACAGACAGACAGACAAAAATTGTAAAAAGATTATTTTTGGCTTCTATATCGTTAACAAAGTCTACCCCGATCAAAATATTCAAAAAATATTTAATGTACAGATTTGGCCCTGCTACAGTCTTAGGATAATACTAGCTGTCCCCCGCGGCTCCGCACACGTTTTTTTTAATGTATTAAGGAAATGTAAAATTCTAAGTAGGTGTGTACATTACAGAAATGCTTTTTTAAAACTTTTTGTGACTACGACACGCACGCCATCTATTGTATTATGTTACGTGTATATTAGATATGGGAATACGAATAGTATATCGAATGGGATGGGATTTATCATCAGCAACATACCTGGAACTTTAACCTGCTATATACCACCCTCGATGCTCACTAACACTATATAAGAAAGTAATGAAAATTTTAAACTATACATTATCGAAACATTTGTGTTAAATTGTTTATTATATAGATATAACATATATATTGTCAATATAATTGTGTTATTCTTATACGTTGCTATAATCACTGAGTTATGTAGAAGCAAACGTGGTAAATAAAACAATATAGCCGCCAAATTGACAAAAAGATAATATAATTCAAATTACATACATTTATTCTTGGAGTCTAGTACAGCGCACGTCTCACGCGCTTGTTTACAGCAAACAAATTATTTTTGATCAATTTCACACGAACGAATGCATAGGTAACAGTTCATCACTACATAGTGTAAAACAAAGACCTCTTCATGCTGTTTTCACCAGTATTTAGAACGATTCACGGGGAAGGTTTAGGTATATTTTGTCAAGGTTTTCTTTTTATTATCAGGACGGGACAACGTCTGCCGAACCTTAAAATAACATAGCTCATTAGTTAGTTGTCTGCCAGTGAAAGTCCCGTGAAAATTTATTCAAGCATTTTGGATATTCCACTGCGACTGAAAAAAACCTAAATTACTTTTTATAAGGTCAGCAATCTACCAGTGAATATCCCGTGAAAATCGGTCCAACCATTTTGGAAATAGCAATGCGGACGAAGCCGCGGACAAATAAAATAGAATATGTCAACCGCTATAATGTCGGCTATCTGGTAGTAAAAAGTAATATTCCCGTTAAAATAGGCCCAACCGTTTTGGAGATTACCCGGAACAAATAAACAAACAGACAAAATATAATAATCTAAAAAAATAGACAAAGTATAATATAAATTGTTTTTGGTCATTTGTAGAAATATCCATTCATCAAAAAGTTGTTATTTTAATTGTACATGCACAAACTTTATTTTTATAATACGTAATAGAGAACAAATAAAAAATTGGTAATAAAAGTAGTATAAACTTTTTGAATACGAAAACAAAATAAACTATGAAAATGTTTGCGATAGAAACTTACCACGTTACCATGGCAACGTATATAATACTTACGCTAACGAAATCTCTCAAAAGGAAAAAAGTGCCCGATTTTGAAATATTTTTCATTGGTTCATATCTCTGCTTCTATTAGTCTTGGCGATATATAGCCTAATACCTTCCTCGATAAATGAGCTATCTAAAACCGAAGGCTTTTCTCAAATCGGACTGGTATCCAGAGATCATAGCGTTCAACCAAACAAACAAACAAACTCTTTAGCTTTATATATTATTATAATATATCAATATAGATATGTATAGATAACTTACGATGCCCTTGTAGTATAACCAATTCAATGTACTGCGAAACGTAACAATATAAAAAGGAAACAAACTGTGAGAAATGATTGAAATCTACATAATAGTATATTTTTTGTCTTCTAGTTTTAATCTATTCGTTTTTCACTAAATCCAATGATTGAGTAACTCTATTAGTAAACATAATAATTTACAAAATGCAAAAACAACAGGTTTCGCAGTTTAATTAGTAGTTTAATAAATAGAGGTACATTGAATTTATAAAGAGCGGAAATAAATCAAACTATATATTTAAAAAACCGTTGTGTACTGTAATTCAGGAGAATAATTCTACAAGCGATGAGAGGGCCTGAAATTTAATTCTTATAGACCTCTTGATACATTTATTATTGAAAGTCTTAATACTTTTTTTCGATTTCTTTTTTCTCGAACCGTCTATGCTATTGACCTGGCAAGGTCTTTACAGCTTCACCGGACTACTAAGGCGAGCGCTTATGGTACTCAGACGATTTTATTTAGGTAACACGCTCAAGCCTATGGCACACCTCGGCTTGGGCTGTTACCGGGGCAGGCGCTAAGGCAATGGAGGCAGGATTTGGAGGACGAGCGTTTCGTGCGTTATATTATTGACGCCGTCCGCCCGGTCCTGCCGGAGTGGATAGGGAGTAGTTGGGGCTCCCTGTCGTTCTGACTGATGCAGGTGCTCACCGGACATAGCTGTTTCGGATGGTACCTGCACCAGATCGCTCACAGAGAGCCAACCGCCATATGCCATGAGTGCGGCGCTGCGTGGAAGGAACAGCGCCGCGTTCTGGCTGCGGCGGTGGGTACAGATTTGTCGCTGCAGAGTGTAGTTTCAGCCATGCTCGGCAGCGAGGAGGCATGGTGAGCGATGACCTCCTTCTGCGAGGACGTCATGTCGCAGAAGGAGGCGGTGGAGAGGGTTCGCGAGGATGACCCTCTGAACGACCCTCTCTGTCAACGGAGGACCGGAGGGAGATGGTGGCGCTTCGCCTGCCTCCTCCCGCCACCGTAGTCGGACCTGAGGGGATGGGCCGGGGTGCCCATCTCCTCATTGCACAAGTCTGGCGGACGAGGGTAGGCAGCTGGTGTGTACCCAATCTGTCTGCCTATTAGAAAGGAGCTTGGCAGCCACCTTCCACCAAGCGGACCGGTGGGGCGGCTATCCAAAGGGACTAGCATAGTTCGATCCCTTGCCGCCCCAACAATACGGTCGGACGGTTCACCGTGGGGGTTTAGTCCATGCGAGTCGGACATAACCCACTCTCTCCCTCGAGAGCGTGGCGTATCTATAAGGTATTTCTCCACGTCAATAAAAAAATAAAAATTAAGGGCTGTTACCTGAGATCCCGATCTGACCTAGCTAAACTATTCTAAGTAATTCATACATATATTCTTTTATGAATCATACAATCGAAATTGCTTGATTCACAAACGCATACGTGTATATCGAAAATGAAACGAACTAAACTATTCGATTCAGGTCAATAAGGAAAAAAAACAAAATCCTTCCACCATGTGTATACGAGTATATGTGCACGTGTGTGAGAGGTGATCTCATGTGTAAGTACAAGTGATGTAGGTGAGTCACTGTATTGCGATAGTAACATCTCGGGGGCTCCATCCGGGTACGACTTCGGCTCGAGATACTACTGAAGAACCGCGATGTGTGTGGGGACGAACGGCGCGATAAATCAATTATATAAATTACGCGTTTAAATCGGTTTCATAAACAGCGCTATCTATGCGATGGATGAAAGAGCTAGAAGTAAGTTCATTATTATTTACAAGTTAAGAGTGAGATATAATATAGTTGTTGATAAACAATAAAAAAAATTTTCTAATCGTAAAACACCTAAAAGCGGCTGGCTAAAAGTATTTTATGATGATAACAAAAATGATAATAACACAGTTATGCATGTACTGTTCGAAAGAATTAAAAACTTTATTATCGATATAGAAGCCAAAAATAGTCCTTTTACAATATTTGTCTGTCTGTCTGTCTGTCCCTGTGAACACGCATCACGCTGAAAGTACTGAACCAATTTTAACGAAACTTGACACAGTAATAACTAATATTCCAAGGTTACATTTAGGATACTTTTGTCCCATTAAACGCAAGGGGTTCTCCAGGATAACGAAAGACAAAAAATTATAGTTAATGTAACTAGACTTTTTTGCGACACCTTAGTACAAGAGCCAGCAACGTTGGAAGAACGAGAATGATAGAAAAGCTGATTCTTTAATATGAAGATGTATTATGCCCTTCCAAACAGGATTCAGAATACCTGGTAGCCGGTTAACGTTGTGTTTTTTATTGTGCATCACACCTTTACAGGTCAAAATTTTGATTTATAAATAATTTTAGGAGCATTTTTTTCAGTAACTTTTAAACACTATTAAAGACATGAATTTATCACTTCCAGACAATTTTTTTATTAACAATAATGTGCCCGGTGATATTCTTCATATATAAAATAATTCATTGCAATTTATTTTTTCCATTGCAAAGAACATATTTTATTAACAAACAATGAAAAATAACGATAAACGTAGACATATGACTTAGGACTGACGCCACCTTGAATACATGCGTCTATAACAGTTAGTTTTTATTTTAATTGAACCCGGTAGATGATGGTATGAACAGGTTCGCTCTAGACTTATTTTAAAAGATTTCTCACATACCATCGGGGTATATGTTTGAGTGAGTCCCTTGATAGTTTGGATTCACTATTAGATACCGTAGGTGTGGCTACAATCGGGTTTTAGGTTAGTGTAGTAAAACAAACACTCACAATTTTACATTTTTTTAAAAGCGCGTGCGGAGCCGCGGGTAAGAGCTAGTAAAGTATATTTCAATTATTTTAAGAAATGTTTATCTGTTTTTTTTTTGTTTATTTGCTTGAACACGCATTACCACGAAAATCATAACGCATATCCTCGAGTAACATTAAGTCTTGATTACATTAAAATCGGCTTACTCTATCAAATGTTACTGTAATTTTAATTACGACGCGACTTAACACTAAACCTACTAGCAGCGGTCAAATTGACCGTTTTTAAACTTTTTATCCAATTTACACATTTTTTAATGTTATAATATTGTTATCAAACTATATGACAATTCTTAGAATATGCATATAATATTTTCTTCAGTCTTTACTTTAAGTTATTTTTTTCTTTTTCCAAAAAAAGTTGTTATGTGACCTACCTACCGCGGTCGGTCAATAAGACCGGCGGGAAAACTGTTATAAAGTTATTTCAAAGTAAATTTTTTACGGTTATCTCAGAGTCGCTTATAATTGAAAAGAGTAGATAACAATAGTATTGATTACAGTCTCAAGTAGTGACCAAGTAGTGACAGACCAGATGGCAAGGAAATACAGCGTGAAGTCGAAAAGTTGTAGGTGACCACTTCAGGTATTCTTCAACATTTTGGACCTAGCTGGAATAAATGCTTGGATTTTGTATAAAGAAACGACGAGTGAAAATATTTCCAGGCAGGAATTTTTGTTCCAGTTAGCTTCAGAACTTGGAGATGCATATACAAAATCTAAAGAAAAACAGCTTTTACCAACACCGTCCACAAGTACAGATTTGTGCGTACGAAAAACTTGTCAAATTTATAAAGGTTTGTATAGGTTATAAAACAACAAAAATCTGTTCGAACTGCGAAAAATATGTTTGCGGCAAGTGCACATTTCAGACTAAACTAATTTGTAAGCAATGCGAGGAAGCCAAATAAAGTATATTATGTATGCATAACATTCTGTATAAAACTTTAATTTTAATTGTTTTTTTTTTATAAATAATTTAAAAATTATATAAAATAAAATGGACGAAACTTTATGAAAATTCTTTATTTTATACACATTTAGCAACAAATCAACCATTATCTGCATTGAATAATTAAATAAATGAAACCTTTTAATTACCGGTCAAATTGACCGCACGCGGTAGGAATAGTTATACAAGAATTGTCGGTAGGTTTAGTGTTAAATACCAGAAAAAAGTAGATAAGTACATTCAGATGACTTTATTAGTCACTGTTTTTTTGCATTAAGTTCCACATGGATGGAATTGCGGGCACAACTTGTTATATCTATACTAATATACTAGCAGTTACCCCCGGCTCCGCACGCGCTTTTTAAAAATGTATTAAAGAAATGTAAAATTGTGGGTGGGTGAGTACATTACAGGAACGCTTATTCAAAAACATTTATAACTTCGATACGAACGCCATCTACTGTAACATGTAACGTGTACATTAGATATATGAATACTAATAGTATATCGAATGGGATTGGATTTAACATCAGCAACATACCTGGAACTTCAACCTGCTATATACCAAACTCAGTGCTCACTAACACTATATAAGAAAGTAATGAAAATGATAAGCAATACATTATCGAATAATATATCTTAAATCTTTTATTATAGATATAATATGCCCGTATTGTCGATATACTTAAGTTATTCTTATACTTTGCTATACACGCTGAGTTATGTAGAAGCAAACGCGGTTAATAAAACAATATGGCCGCCAAATTGACCAAAAAGATGATATAATTCATATGACATACAAATATATGACTTTCAATTAGGTATATTTATTATTATTGGAGTCCAGTAAGGTACACGTCTCACGCGGTTGTAACATATTTTTGTTCAATTTCACACTAACGAATGCACAGGTAGCAGTTAATCACTACATAGTGTACCAATTCAAACAAAAAAGAATTATTAAAATCGGTTCACAATTGACGAAAATATCGGTTAACATACATACAACCGAACATAGTAACCTCCTTCTTTTTCGAAGTCGGTTAAAAAGAAAGTCCTCTGTCAGTTTATCTGTTTGCTTTTTTTTTTTTTACTATTTGAATAGGAAAAAAAACTTTGAAAATGTTAGCTTTGATAGTTACTACATAACTTCAGAATTGGCAGTATGGATTAATTCCTTCGCCTTTGAACTATTTGAATAGGAAAAAAAACTTTGAAAATGTTAGCTTTGATAGTTACTACATAACTTCAGAATTGGCAGTATGGATTAATTCCTTCGCCTTTGAACTATTTGAATAGGAAAAAAAACTTTGAAAATGTTAGCTTTGATAGTTACTACATAACTTCAGAATTGGCAGTATGGATTAATTCCTTCGCCTTTGAACTATTTGAATAGGAAAAAAAAAACTTTGCAAATGTTAGCTTTGATACTTACTACATAACTTCAGAATTGGCAGTATGGATTAATTCCTTCGCCTTTGAACTATTTGAATAGGAAAAAAAACTTTGAAAATGTTAGCTTTGATACTTACTACATAACTTCAGAATTGGCAGTATGGATTAATTCCTTCGTCTAAGAACTATTTGAATAGGAAATAAAAAAACTTTGAAAATGTTAGCTTTGATACTTACTACATAACTTCAGAATTGGCAGTATGGATTAATTCCTTCGCCTATGAACTATTTGAATAGGTAAACAAAATAAACTTTGAAGAAAATGTTAGCTTTGATACTTACCACATAACTTCAGAATTGGCAGTATGGATTAATTCCTTCGCCTGTCCTATTGGACGAATATTATTACTACTACTTACCACGTTACCATGGTAACGTATATAATAATAACGAATCTCTCAAAAGCAAAAAAGGACTCGCTCCATCGTCACGCGTGCGAGGTTGATTTGTTGGATGCTCCGCGAGTTCTATACGATCTCGCTTTCCCTGCGCGACGCTGTGTTATAGTAACACCACCTCTTCCAGACCGGCGATGGAATGGAAGAAAACGAAAAAGGTCCCTTTGGGGGCCAACCAGACGCCACTACGTCATCTAGACGTAGAACCATAAGCTGGCCTACAGAACTTGACGATTCACACACGATGAACTCCGCTACCAACTCTGAACACCACACTATCGCTGCAACGTCACCGTGCTCGCAAACGAGGTCGCCAACACCGCTATCGGACCTCGAAGAGGCGCCACAGAGGCCGCCCAGAGAGCCGTCCCCGCAGACAGAGGCGTACGAGAGTGATTTATCCACTCTCGCCCAGCTCCTTTCAGCTGGGGTCCTGACCGCGGGGATGACTCGCTGGATGGCGCTGTATTTGCGACTCCAAGAGGCCCAAATTAGCGGAGATCCACTCTCAATTGTGGACGCAGCGTCACTCGTAACCACAGCAACAGGAAAACTAACTGTTCCACTGATCCCGGAAAGACAGGCTAGCCCGCTCGGTCGAGCGCTGCGCCGGAAGCGCAGCGATCCCGGAGCCGGGCCCGACGCGATAGCCGTCGTGATCGCCCAAATACAGCAGTCTCCCGAAGCCCGGTCACCCGACCTGAAAAAACCCCGGACGGTCGAACCCGTGCAAAGGTTCCCGCCTCGCGCGAAACAACCAGCAGCACAGGTGTTCGCAACATCTGAGCCAGCTCCGCCGCGTAAGGCCGCCCGGGCGCAGCCTCCGAGTGCGAACGATTCACTCACGATAAATAAGAGGGACAAGGACACGCCGAAGTTGAGCGCTATACCTGCTGTAAGCCGGGGGGCGCTACCTACGACTTCATCAAAAAGACAACCTACGGAACCCCAAAACGCCTCGAAGTTGTTGTGCGCTTTACCCGCCGAGAGCCAGAGGGCGCCACTTACTATGGCAACTTCGAAACCGAGAAAGCCTACGAAAAAGCCGAATACAAAAAAGCCTACAGAATCTGAGACTGAAGCTATACCCGCAAAGACTCTCGGGGCGCCACAAGCGTGTGCACCCACGCAAACATGTCATTGTTTTCTTTCGCTGAAAGTAACGACTCAGTCGCAAATATTGAAACATCGTTCCATCCAGTGTCCGTACACGCTATCAACTGAGCCATAGTCGCTTCACTTTAAAGCTGGTGACGATTTCGATCCCCTTGAGTCCGCGATATGCACTTTTGGAGGTCCTGAAGAGAACGCCTGGCCTCATACCGGCCATATACAACATTGGAGAGCTCCTTCTCATGAAGGTCACAGTCGAAGCCTGGCGAGGCAAGAGGGGGCCGGCACAATGCCATAGATGCCAGCAGTTCCGGCACTCCTCTTTCCACTACTACAGACCAATAGCCTGCGTTAACTGCGGGGGGCCACATCCCTCTAACAGCCACAAACGAGCGGCCAAGCCACGAGACGACCCAATCGGGGATGCTATGTAGAAGCATACCACCTCAAACATAAGACGCCCCCGCTACTGCGGGGGCCGATTGAAACCTCAGCCAGAGGGGTATCCCTGACGCTGACCCCCGTGTAACCTTCGGGGCGCAAAAAAAAAAAAAAGCAAAAAAAGTGCCCCATTTTAAAACATTCTTCATTGGTGCTCTGCTTCTATTGGTCTTAGCGTGATTATATATAGCCTAAAGCCTTCCTCGATAAATAAGCTATCTAAAACCGAAAGATTTTAGAAGATAAGAAGAATGTTTCAAAATCGGGCACTTTTTTCCTTTTGAGAGATTTCGTTAGTAGTAGTAATAATATTCGTTCAATAGGACAGGCGAAGGAATTAATCCATACTGCCAATTGTGAAGTTGTCAATATAGGTATTTCTTATATATCCTTTAATCAATTTTCTTCCATGTCCAAGTTACAATAAAGGCGTAAGCGCCAAATCTTCTATATAATATTATTTTATCCATCATTATTATCTTCTTAGACTTCATAATCATAAAACAAAATTGTTCAAATAAAGATTCCGTTAGCGTTAGTATTATATACGTTGCCATGGTAACGTGGTAAGTTTCTATCGAAGTTTATTTTGTTTTCCTATGCAAAAAGTTTATCCTACTTTTATTTATAATTTTTTATTTGTTCTCTATTACGTATAATAAAAATAAAGTTTGTGTATGTACAATTAATATAACAACTTTTTGATGAATAGATATGACTACATGAACAAAAAAAAATTTTCTTTGTACATACTTGGTCTATCTTTTTATATTAGTATATTTTCTCTGTTTGTTTGTTTATTGCGGGTAATCTCCAAAACGGCTGGAACTATTTTAACGGGAATTTCACTTTATACTGCCAGAAAGCCGAAATTATAGCGGTTGACATATTCTATTTTATTTGTCTGCGATTTCGTCCGCATGGCTATTTCCAAAATAGTTGGACCGATTTTCACGGGGCTTTTACGGGCAGATAACTAGTGGCTTCAGAAGACGTTGTCCCGCCCCGATAATAAAATGAAAACCTTGACAAATTATACCTAAACCTTCCCCATGAATCATCATTCTATCTACTGGTGAAAATGGTAGTTTTTGAAAGGATTATTAATAATAAAGTTTTATTATTTCATACAATATATGGAATCTTTGAATAAGTAAAATTGTTTTAGTCTCTTTAGTTTGGGATCAGGTTTTTATGTATTTTATCTATTACTTGAAAAGGTGTCTTTCAGATGTATTTGGATGCGTACTGTGATTAACTAAAATATATAAATAAATAATCACCTGTTACTCAAAATTTCCAACAATTTTACCTTAATTTATTCAAATAAAATAAAATCAAATCAAAAATACTTTATTCCGCTTAGGCCCTAATAAGGCACTTATGCACGTCAAAGACTACGGAAAACAACCCAGTCATCGAGAAGAACCGGCAAGAAACTCGATCGGAACATATTCTATTCTATTCGGACATATTTTATTATACACAAGAAACTTTCTTCAGCTGACAAATTGTTTTTGGGCAGTAACACTAAATTCTGTTTTATTCAATTTCCCAATAAACTAATGCATGGTCTGATGGAGTATCCTTGTGTCTAAGGTCAGGAGCGGTCACATTGCATCAGTCTTCTAACGTAGAGGCTATATTGTTTTATTTACCACGTTTGCTTCTACATAACTCAGTGATTATAGCAACGTATAAGAATAACTTAAGTATATCGACAATACGAGCATATTATATCTATATAATAAAAGATTTAAGATATATTGTTCGATAATGTATAGCTTATAATTTTCATTACTTTCTTATATAGTGTTAGTGAGCACTGAGTTTGGTATATAGTAGGTTGAAGTTCCAGATATGTAGTTGATAAGAAATCCTATCGCATTAGATATACTTAATAAGGAAGTAACAAGGGTATCGATAAAGGTTACTACCAAAAATTTATATCTAGGTACTGCCATTGAATTAAGAGTTTTTATTTTATCAATATACTTCAATATTTTATCGCCATAAAAACACTGGTGGTTGAACCCGGTACACTTAATAAAACCTACTTTGTATAAAATACCTCTACACCCAAATGTTAAAAGGGCCATCATTATTAAATGAGCATAATCATGTTTTATTTTTGCGATTGTTGCTTCTATTGTACTGGACCTTTAACAACACTAGCATTAACTTAATTTAAAAGAAGCACTAGATTTCTTACTAAATGTTACGTAAAAGTTACACATTTTGATTATTGGAACGAAGGTCTTTAACGCGAGTTCTACCGCAACTATACTTAATTAGCAGAAATCATCGCGTAAGGTAAAAATGTTATGCTCCTCTGTCTCTCTCCTTCCAACAGACTTCTCTCTTCCAGCCGAATTCTAATAATAAACGGTCGAATTTTGTTGTATATAAATGTGTTTGTGCACATGATAATCAAAATTCGAGCAAATGAGCAACGTTCACTGCCGGTCAATAACATTATAAGTAACAAGGTAATATTATAGTAACCTTTTTACATATGATATCATTGTCTGCCGGATATAAATCCTCAATATTGAACGCGTTAAAACTTATTGTTTTTTTTTTTTTTAATTTCACGTTATTTATCTTGTCTCGTTATTGCAATTTTGCAATGAAGATTCTAAAGATGAAAACTGCAACAAATATTATACAAACTCAGAAAAACACTTTGAGTCCTAAGAAAACTTAAGGGCTCTTGATCGCACATCTTTATTTTAATTATATATTGTTGGCATAGAGTAACAAATCTGTGAGCAGTCTACATGTTATAGCAGCAAGTCTTTTCGTTAGTGCCTTTATAAGTGAAGAACTACAGAATCAATTCATATGATTCTTATTCTTCTAAACAAACGTGTATTTTTCAGTTTTGTAAAGCATTCTCTATCACACAGCGCAATGACTGTGATAGGCAAAGACAACGCCATACTAAACCGAACTTAGCTATCTTAATTTTCTTCCCGACTTACCAAATTTAAAACCGGGTACTACAGATAATGTAGTATATAGAACTAATAAAGTTGAAAAGTAAAATAGGTCGACACAAAGTATCACAGTACATTCTGTTGCAATATTAGACCTAAACAATTATATACTAACCAATATAATACAATTGACTATGATTATATTCTAATGTATATATTTAAATCACAAGGACCGCTAAGTGACAGAATAAAAAAAGTGACCTATAAAATATTAATCGAGTTAAATAACTCCATCAAGAGGGCAATTCCATAAATATTTAGACATAAAATAAACCATGTAATGCTTTTAAAATCAATCAGTAAGAACACTTGGATAACAATTTTGGATTCAAATTTTAAAGTCAAAAGTACAGCTGATAATTAGTGAAGTGTAAGGGGTTTCATAATCCTATGATTGTAAGCTTTTGGAACATTTTACACAGCTATCTACCTTTATTTTTGATGACACTGTTAAAAACCAAACATGCCGTTAACTAGAGGTTACTGTAAAAATAAGATCATCGTTACAGAAAAAAAAGAAGCTACAAGATAAAAAAAGCGGATGCGACTCCCAAACTTCGTCAGGGGGGTCTAACACCCACTCCTCCTTTGAGGAGTCTACCATCTTTGACCCCTCAAACCGCAGTCAGGGCCTTGGAGGGCTAACATCTGTCAAGGGAGCAGACGCAGTGCCAGTTGGTAGTCCCTGCTCCCCCGCCTAAAAGGTGTATGAAGGCGTCATGGTTTTTAGTCTGTGCGAATCGGACATAACCCATCCTCAGCTTCCCGTCTGGAATGGGTATCTGTTAGGATCTCCCCATGTAAAAGGTGTACAAAAAAGAAAATTCGTTTCTTTTGATTTTGACTTTCGCACACAAAGATGAGAAAAGATAGATCAAATCTATAATAATGCGACCAAGGTCATGGGCAAAAGCTAGTTTCAAATGAATTATGAAAGGTAATCGAAATTCTTATTAAAAGCTTAAAAGACTTCCTTAACTGGCAATGTTTCTGGAATGGATATATTAGTGTTACTTCCAAAATCTTCGATTATAGCGTAGAGCAAACAAACTTTCATTTTATGAACATAATTGTTTAATTTTGTCATCTTGACACTAGCAGAATTCGTAAGAACTAAAAAATAATAATACCCCATACGTTTTTGTTTATACATAATTAAACATACGAATGTAAACGAAACAGATTAATAAGCCGTAATTGACCTAGATAAAGCAATTAACAGAACTTTCTTATTAGTAACGGAATGTGGAATATCTCCAAAATTAATTTACGAGTACCTACTTGGACAAATGCTTATTGTCTCAGTTTACTACAATTACAGTAGATCGTTCCGAAGTAGGTTAGCTTGCTATTGCCTTTTCGTAAGGAATACCCTATAATACCTAACTAATAAAATAAGATATTGTCTCATTGAGATTTTTCTTTCTTTGAACACATTATTATTTGGAATTATAAAGCTAGTACAACATATTTGTAAGAGTCATAGACGAATGGATACAATTAATAATAATATTATTAATGTAATTTACTATTAAGTTCAGAACACGATTCGAATCAATGTGGGAAGCGAAGTTTGCAACATCTTTATACCTAGTCTTGCCATAAATACTGAAACAAAGAAAAAATATATTTTCTATCGCATATAACATTTATTACTTGTACAGTGTGTTAGTTTAATACATAAATATAAAACAATTTAAAATATAAAAAGCTTATTCGAAGTGGTCTCCATTGGCTGTAATACAGTCCTTTAAACGTTGAGGCCAGTTATCAATAGAAGCACGTAATCTTTCCATGGGAAAACTCTTCACTGCCAATCGTACGGATTGTTTTAGCGACTCCAAATTATCATGGCGTTTAGAGCAAGCCGTACTCTCTAAAACTGACCATAAATCGTAATCCAGTGGATTAAGACCGGAACTAGACAACGGTCAGTCTTCAGCTCTGATGAAATCCGAAACGTTCGTTTCCAATCAAGACTGAGTAGACCGAGCTTTTTGACACGGCGTCGAGTCTTGCCGGAAGGACCATTCTTGGTTATTGAATATGGTGTTGTTAAGGGGCTTCACTACATTCTCAAGAACGGTATCTTGATACACTTGTGCCGATGTTTTGATACCTTTCTCACAAAAGTATGGCTCAGTCACTCCTTCATAGCTAATACCCCACCAAACCATCACTGAAGTCGGATAGTGCCCACGTTGTACTCTGTCTACTAATTGGAAAGCTCCCTTAGAGCTTTGAGCATAAATACGGTCACTTTGTTTGTAAAAATGTTGCTCAATTGTAAAAAAAATCTCATCCGTAAACAACATTTTTCTGTGACCTCCCTTTGCGTACCGCTTCAGTAGTTGTTTCGATTTTACCAATTTTTTTTTAAATTATCAGTTAAGACCAGTACGTCTTTTATAGACTGCAAGTCCTAAGTCACCTTTTAAAATACGCGACATGGTTCTAGGTGCTATCTTCATCTCCCGAGATAAAATCTTTTGATTTCGGACAGCATTTCTTCGAATTCTTTCCCTTACTTCTTTGACCATCTTTTTCGTATGAACACTACGTGGACGGCCAGATATTTTTCTGTCACAAACAGAGAAAGTCTCATTGTACCTATTAATAGCCCGGTACACAAACATTTTACTAAAACCAAACATATGGAGAGTTTTAAATATTGCATTTGGCTCCATACCTACTTTGTGTAATGCAATCACAGCGATTCGGTTCTCTTTATCACCCCACTCCATTTTAATATCGCAAAATATTGTACAATGTATTGGCGCCAAAATGAGAAAACTCAATGAATAATAATATAAAAATGACAGATTGCAAATTCAAATGTAATATTTTGTTTATTTTTAATTGTAACAGTATTTATAGTGTAGTGTAGTAGACTAAGTATATAAATTTCTTCCCTACGTGTGTATGTTACTAAACTCCTCTTAAACGGTTAGATTGATTTTGATGAAATTTTGTGTGCGTGTTCGAGTGAATCCGCGAATGGTTTAGATTCACAATTGGACCCGGTAGGTGGCGCTATGGTTGAATTTTAGGATTTTTTTTCTTATCAAGGCAGGGCAACGTCCACCAGGCCCACTAGTTATACATATACATTTCTTCTGTAAGTGCGTATATCACTGAACTCCTCCTAAACGGCTGGACCGATTTTGATGACATTTTGTGTGTGTATTCCAGTGGATCCGAGAATAGTTTAAATTCACAATTGGACCAGGTAGGTGGCGCTGCAGTTAGCTATTAGGATTTTTTAAATTATCAAACGAGGACAACGTCCACAGGGACCACTAGTTTTTATATAAATGTTTTGTTAATGGAAATCCACCGTGTAATAGTTTTGTGCATAACATTTTATCTAAATATATATTAATCTACTACTGTAATTTTAATTATTATTTACAAAAACAATAAAGCGCAACTGAAGGTATTATTATACACTATTAAGTAAACAAAATAAATACAAAAAGAGTAGCGATATAATGATTTAATGGTAGTATAAAAACTTATGAATCTTCTTCACATGCCCTAGGTATTAATGCATGATGTCAGCGGTTGGTTAGTGGTCATTCATTAATTATCTACATAAGTGTTCCGACACAACGGGGAGGAGGGGTTAAAAAATTAAGAAGAGGAAAGGTGTGTTTTTGGCGGGATCAAAGTCTCTCATGTAGTAGATTTTATATTTTATTCATAATCTTTTGTTATTTAACTCTATACTATTTTGTAATATTGATGGTGTTTACATAATATTTTTCGGTTATTGTGCACAAGTGAAGGGATGGGAAATAATACCATGGAGCATGAATTCTGAGAAGTGTTTAATGACTACGTCCGGTACCGCTACGACACACCCGAGTGGCGAGATACTGCAACGCCACCGGAACATTACTAGCGCCACCTTATTAGTGATACATCAATTCTATACATAAAAAAGAACGATTATATAGAGTTGACGTATCACATAAATAACAATAATTTGATCCTTATTATTAGTGGTGTGTTACTAAATTATTTTAGAGAAACGTAACTAAATAGTAATTGTTTTGACTTCCACAGTTATAAAAGGCAAGATGGCGTTGATCTACACGCAGTTCTATGTGGAAGTTATTGTAAGGTAAAGCTCTGCCCAGATAAATAGTCACAGTGTACCTACAGATTGTTAATTGCCATCCCTAACGACATCGATTATACGTATTTTGTAACCGATGCCACAAAAACTCTACGGAAAGTTGTAACAAGGGAGCCTCCATCTTGTTAGAACATTGAAATTATTGCAAGACACTTGTAACATCATTACCCATTGGTTAATGTCAGTAATAATCTAGAAAATTATTTACCAAAAAAAAAACTAAAAAAAAAAACAGGAAACGTAACGTAAGATTACCAAAAGGACCGCATGAACAACAAAATCATTTTCACAAGTACGAAGTTGCGGGTACTGACTAGAGTATAAAATAATGAATTTGTTATGAGAACAATTAATTCTCTTCTTTTATTTTATGTGGGCTCAGTATGTAGAACGAGCATCACGAATTTAGAAATAAATTAACAAATTCGCCGTTATGTAAATGAAGGAACTTTACACGAACAGACGATCCCGAATTTAAATATATTCTGTACTGTGGATATTGGAATGTAAAAATACACGTCTTTATATAATAGAATGGATAATTCATTCACCAACTTAGTAAACTTATATAAAGTGTTTCAGCCTTCCTTTGTAACACAATATTTGCGAAATACTGTTCCGATGTTTAGCTCGTATATTATGAATCCCAGAAACATTTTTTTTAACTGACTTCGCTATTGTCCTGAGCGGCCTTTACATCTTCACCGGACTATAAGGCGAGAGCTTAAGGCTGGCATCTAACTGTTGGCAACAAGCTCAGAGGTGCCGCTAGAAATATCGAAAATATCTTTGATTACATACATTACTAGATATCGCGTCACCTATATACAGGTGCCATCTATAAGACGGAAATTTACTAACTTAGTGTGTGTGAAGGCATTGTTGTACACTCATATCAACTGTATTTGTGTAGTCCGGTCAAATTAGACCAAAAAATAAGAGTAAAGTTACATAAATTCTTACCAAACTGAAAATCGGTAAGATTGTTTAAACTATCATTAAAAATAAAATTTGAAAGTTTTTTCTTTCCCATCTTTCCCCTGTAAGGAAAAAAAAAATATTCAAGGTCAGAGGTAAAAAAATGAGTTTTTCGCGATTTTCAGCAAAACGGTAAGTTTTATCATAAAAATACCTCAGACAAAAATTGTAGATCATAAAATTATCTACAAAAAAATTATTAATACTTTTTTCTCTACGAGCCACCGTTTTTGAGATATAACGATTCAAAAAGTTGTAATCTTCATAATATGCATGAGTACGCCACCTATATCCTAGAACGGAAGCGAGCAAACTAATAACAGGTGGTGCGTTGGTTTGTAGTGTTAGCTCCGTAAATGTCGTTGATGTTGCGTGCCGCTTGTGCCGCGTTGCTGCCACAACGGTACTCATATTCCATAATTACTCGAATTTTTAACGTATCTTAGTAGTGTAAGTTACAACGACCGATAGAAAAATATATTAACATATATTACAACTATAGAGATGTATATATAGGTGGCGTACTCATGCATATTATGAAGATTACAACTTTTTGAATCGTTATATCTCAAAAACGGTGGCTCGTAGAGAAAAAAGTATTAATAATTTTTTTGTAGATAATTTTATGATCTACAATTTTTGTCTGAGGTATTTTTATGATAAAACTTACCGTTTTGCTGAAAATCGCGAAAAACTCATTTTTTTTACCTTTGACCTTGAATAAAAATTTTTCCTTACAGGGGAAAGATGGGGAACTTTCAAATTTTCTTTTTAATGATATTGTAAACAATCTTCCACGAACTCAATGATCGCCAGCGCGAAGTACGCGTCGAGACGTGCCTTGCACTGCTCAACAAACACACAAATTAAGGAATTTTGAACCGCGTTGGTTGGGTCCTGGTTCAGCATCTAAACAATGCCCTAAACGAAAACTTATCCCTAGAAAAGTGATGTCACTGTTTGGTGGTCTAGCGCCGGTGTGATCCATCACAGCTTCTTACCAAACGGGGTGAGCATTACTGCAGATGTGTACTGTGAAGAAGTGAACACAATGATGGAGAAGCTGGCACATCTCCAACCAGCATTGGTCAATCACTCGTCTCCGCTGCTCCTGCACGACAACGCGTGACCTCATACTGCACAGCAGACGGTCTCCAAGTTGCAAGAACTGGGGTTGGAACAACAGTCTACTACTTTTTCCAGAATTTGGATAACTCCTTGGCGGGAAAAAAATTCAATACCCAAGAGGCAGTAAGTACAAAATGCCTATGAAGAATTTGTTGCCTCCCGTCCAGCTGATTTCTTTAAGAAGAGAAGAATAAACTGCCACTGCGTTGGCAAAGATGCATTGATTGCATGGGTGATTACTTCGATTAATACAAATAAAAAATACATTAAAATAATTCGTTTAAATTTTTTCATACAAAACGGCAATTTCATAGGTTAAGACCTAATTAATATACATAAGTTATAACTATAAGAATATCAGGTAAAATTAAACCCAGTCCCTTAATTTATACGCCATTGTAACCTTGAGAAAACATCTGTCCCCTGTTAAATTGTGTGCGTGGCTAAAGGTCTTATACCTGGTATAAAAAATGAAATACTGTAAAAAACGCGCTAAGTACACTACCTCATTGGTGGCGAGGAAACGTGTGCATATTACTGCACTAAAGACTCCCCCGATCCCCCGAGCTGTGTTCCGTTCCGCGGCGTGGGTCATACCGCGAATTATCGCGGATGTCCCCGCGCCCCGCGCACAAAGCACCCTCGCTACCCCAGGCAGGCGTCGCCGTCTAAAGCGGCCTTCCCCTAAAAACGACCGTTCAATAATAATAATTTTTGTTATGTCTATTTTTAGATTTCGGCGCCGTCGCCGTTAAGTAAATTCAAATTCGATCTTATTAAATGCGTGTCGCGCCCGCGCTTTTGTAATCGATCCTTTTTAGCTTCCGCACACATCGCGGTTCTCAGTAATATCTCGAGCCTAGGTCGTCCCCGCGCGGAGCCCTCGTGATATTATTATAACTCTCCGCGGACGCTACGAGAGTGGAAAGCTCTCGAAGGCTGACGTCATTATTCGAGCGTTTCGACAACGTTCGAGACGGGCTATTTTTAGAACTCCGTTTCACTTAGTTCTTACTGTACATGAGTCGTTCTTTGTTTAGTTCTTCGTATACAGGATGTAACAATACAAAAACGAGATTCTGACGAAGCCGTATAAAAAAAATTACAGTACATGTGTGTGAAGTTTATTTGTATGTAAATATCTCTTTCAGAGATAAAATTGACTGCGTCTATATACCTCCTCGCCTTGAATAGGCTGGTGGTGGGACGCGAAGATGGGTCTATAGTGATTGTAAACGCAACACATACTGTCCAGCTCCAGCTGTTACACGGAAGACATCAGCAGCTCGATGGTAAGTCCACAAATTCTTCTTAATAATGTAAAAGGCATTTCCTGAAGAAAATTGTTGGTAAATAAATTCGATAACCCAGTCAAAGAATGATCTATTTGGAATAAAAATTGTCCATATTCCAAAGTCCAAATAATAGTAATTCTATATAAATAAAAAGATACGAGTTCGGTCGTTGCGCATCGCGCAAAAACTATTCGATAGATTTTGATCGTTTTCTTTTCAGTTTTAGTTTTTAGATATCACGTCCTAATAAAAATATTTTGGTATGTTCATTTAATACGTATTTTTAAGCAGTGCTTTTTTGTGGGCCACAAAAGGAAAATAACGAAAAATTGCCATAAAAACTGAAAAAATTTAAGAGTTTGAAAAAAATCAATCTTTGCGTGTTATTTTGTTGTTAGTAGTTACTGCATAGTTTCGCTGTATAAAACCTCATTTTTAGTTATAACCTCGGGATCAAAAATAACCTTTATGAATTTCTTCTGTACGCGTGTATGTCACTGATTTCCTCCTAAACGGCTGAACTGATTTTGATGAAATTTTGTCTGCATGTTCCAGTCGATCCGAGAATGGTTTAGATTGGACCCGGTAGGTGGCGCTACGGTTGAAGTTTAGATTTTTTATTATTATCAAGGCAGGACAACGTCCGTCCGGTCCGCTTGTACTGTATAAAACACTAAGCATAATGACAGCGGTTTTCTGCGAAGAATGTACAATCCTTGTCAAACTTTTCGACCGCTTTGAATATAGCTGCGCAGAACACAAATTTAATGCTTAAAAACATATTACGCTATATGTATAACATCGAGACAACTTGAGAGTAAATAAATGCTAATTTTAGATTCATAATATTTTATAATTAATAATATTTTACTTTATTCTGTATGAAACTCTTACTTATATTACACGCGAGCTGGAGCTTAGGCTATATTCAGACCGGCCAAAAAGATAGACGGGAGCTGTAGTTTCACACGCTCTGATACGGCACATGCACCGTTTTAACATGCGAGGAAGGATGCAAGGAAAATTTATGAGAATAAAGTATTTCAATTATAATTAAGAATAATCACTTCAGTGGATAGTCTTCCGCACTAATTTGATTAAAGAATGTCGACTACTGAACTAATTATGGTAGCCCTAAATAAGCATACCCATACAATGTATATTAAAATAAAACAAAATATAATGTTATTGTAAGTTATGTGTCAAAAGGCCTTTTGATAAAAATACATTTTGGTTTTTATGTTTTGCCTTTAAGGAAAGAACATTATTATTTATTTATTCTTTGTAGTTTCCTACAAACGAATTTATAGAATAAAGATAGATCTTGATAGGGCTCATTTCCTTAAACAACAATCATTATGTATATTAATCAAGCTACGAAATACACTTTGTCCAAAACTTACTATTGACGACGACCTCGTTCGTATATTATTGCCACTAAAACCAATTAAGCATTAACATATCTTTAATTTTACCTTAACTACTCGGACCCTAAAAAAGAAACTGTTATATATTATTTATTTTATACGTTATTTAAGCTCTATTAATTCCTTTAACATCATCTTCTTACCCCCTTACCTTACCGAAGTAAGGTTGACACAACATATTTTCTGCTTCCACAATAATTTGTCATGTGTCATCGCAGTATTCACAAGTTTTATACACGTATACGTACTTCACACAATATCTTATCATCTTTTACTCCTTCACACTTTACACTCTTCCAGTTACATGACTTTCTTCTCTCCTAACAAACGAACATGAAAAAAGAAGAGGGAAGATTCTTATCTATGTCGTACTGTGAACATATGGAATCGCCTCCCAGCCAGTGTTTTCCTTTTGTCTTACGATATCGAGTCTTTTGAACGAGGCGTGAAGAAGCAGTTCCGCACGTTGGCATAATGACAATAACTGCCGAGATGTTGGTATTTAACACCGACTGTGGCCGTTGTTATTGCACTGTACCGTACTTTGCATCGGATATTGTGTAGTCATTTTGTCGAACTAGTATTTTTTTTAAATCATAGAGCATGCTAACCTATTACTCCCCAACTTCTCTGCTACTCGTGTTATTTTCACATTTCCTCCGATATACCCTTTTTTTTTTATAGTAGCTCGGCAAAGTGACTTTACTGTGCCTGATGGTAAGCACAGTACAATCCAAAAACAATGGCGACCACCGAGAGACATACTATCCATCGCCGGTCGCCGCTGTCATGCCGGCCTGCGTAAGTATCTCTTCACGTTGCGCTTGAAGGACCCCATGTCATAGGAAGAAGGAAACACACTGGCCGGGAGTTTGTTCCACAGCTTCACGGTACGGCAAAGATAAGATGTTGCGAACTTTTTAGTTCGTGCCCAGATAGGATTTACCGTAAAACTGTGGCTCCGAAGACCAGCACGTGTGGTGCGGTTATGAAAAGGAGAGGAAGGGATCAAGTTGAATAACTCTTCAGAACACTCGCCATGATACAGACGGTAGAACACGCTCAGTGAGGCAATGTCTCTGCGCAACTGAAGCGGCTCTATGAACTCTGTAATGTCTGCATCATTAACAATGCGGACAGTCCGTCTCTGCAACCTGTCCAGGGTATCCATGAGGTACTTTGCCGAACCGTCCCAGAGATGCGAGCAGTATTCCACGCAAGGCCGAACTTGGGCCTTATAAAGGAGATATAGCTGTTCAGGCGTGAAAAACCGTCGCACCCTGTTCAGGATTCCGAGTCTCCGAGATGCAGTGGAGATCACGCTCTGTATATAATCCCTGGGATTGAGGTCGCTGCGAATATCTATGCCTAAGATATTGAGCCTGTCTCGCATTGCGAGCGAGACGTTCTGAAGAGCTGGAAGGGGGGTAAATGGGGATCTCTTGCAGGTAAACGCGCATACCTGTGTTTTGTTGGCATTAAACTCAACCAGATTACTTGCTCCCCATGTTGATATGCGAAGCAAAGACTGGTCGAGCTCAATGACTAGTTCCTGCCGTCTCTTTTCAGTGTCTCCCTGACCGCAAGAAGGCTTACTGTAATAGGACTCATGGATGGTGCTATCGTCTGCATAGCAATGAATATGGCCTAAAGGCAACATATCATTGATATGCAGAAGAAATAGAGTAGGCGAAAGTACAGAGCCTTGAGGAACTCCAGCATTTACTGACATGAGCTGCGAATCACATCCTTCGACAAGGACACGAATTCTGCGCTCATGTAGAAAGCCAGAGATCCATTTGCATAGATTGTCAGGGAGTCCGTACGCAGGAAGCTTCGAAAGAAGACCACGGTGCCAGACCCTATCAAAGGCCTTGGCAATGTCGAGACTGATCGCCAAGGCTTCGCCGTGTTTGTCAATTGCCTCTCCCCAGCGGTGCAGTACGTAAGCTAGAAGATCACCGGTTGATCGGTTTTGGCGAAAACCATATTGCCGATCGTTAATTAGCGAGTGATCCTCCAGATAGCGGACAAGCTGGGTGTTGATGATCCGCTCCATGATTTTGCACAGCACTGAGGTTACGGCAATTGGACGGTAGTTGTTAGGATCTGATCGATCTCCCTTCTTGGGAATCGGTTGAACATTGGCCTCTTTCCAAGCCCGGGGCACGACACCAGAGACGTAGGACAGGCGGTACAAGCGCGTAAGTGTTGGAGCCAACTCGGCTGCACATTTTTTTATAACTACCGCTGGGATACCATCCGGACCACTGGCCTTCCGAACATCGAGTGATCGTAGTTGTTTTAATACGTCACGTTGCCTGAATCGTAATTCCGGCATAGTGACACCGCAGCATGGAATAGTAGGCGGTTGCGCGTTTCGATCATCGAGCCAGGAATTCGCCGCAAAGAGATTGCCTAATAATGTGGCTTTCTCCTGTGGATCATAGGCCAGTGTCCCATCAGAGTACCTCAGTGGCGGCAACGTTGGACGGCAAAAATTGGCTTGCACAGCTTTGGCCAGACTCCAGTAGACTCGACTGTTAGTCGGATGTCTTACGAGTTCATGACCTAAGCGTGCAATGCGTTGGGCATCAGCTCTAGTATAGGCCCTCTTACAAGCTTTGGTAGCAGAATTATAGGCTGTTTTGAGGGTGTTGATATTAGGATCCTTGTTAGCGCGACCTTTGATCCAATCACGATACGTGGTTTGCTTCTTACTGACAGCATCAGCACATTCACGATTGAACCAAGGGCGTCCCCTGCGATTACTGACGATCTCGGAGGAAGGAATATAATACTCCATTGCCATTCCAATCTCGTCAGTAATCGCATCGGCAATCGCTGAAGGATCTTTCCCATCGAAACAGCGTCGCTGCCAAGGAATGGAAGCGAAATAATCCCGCATCCCATCCCAATCTGCTGACGAGTAGTGCCAGACTTTGCGCTTAATTCTTATACTGGGTGGAGGTTGAGCGCGTGGCACAGACGATACAACAAGGCAGTGATCCGATGTGCCCAAAGGAGCATTGACCGACACATCATACCCATTTGGATGACTCGTCAACAGAAGGTCCAGTAAAGAGGGCGCATGACCTGTGATATCAGGAATCCGGGTATGCTGGATTACTAGTTGAGTCAGGTCATGTGTTAAAGCAAATGCATGGGCAGTTCGTCCTGCATGGTCCGTCCTAGAGGAACCCAACCACATTTCGTGGTGTGCATTAAAGTCCCCTAAAACCACCAATTCCGCAGTAGGGAACTGCTCCTGTGCGTCATCTATTGCCTTACTCATGTATTCAAAGAGCCGAGTAGTCTCATCATCCCCATCATGGGATCTGTAAAGGCACACGTAGATACGGCTTTGAGCACCCAGGTCCACGTGTAGCCAAAGTATGGAAAAGGAAGGATCCTCCATGCAGCGCAAACGACGACAGCATACCTCCGACCGTACATACACACATACACCGGCTTTAGCTTGAAAGTTGTCCTCAAGCTGGTAGCCGGGATAGTGCAAATAAGATGTATCGGCCGGACGACGTATCTGTGTTTCGGTCAAAAAGAGAATTTCAGGCTGAACCGTCTCGAGGTGTTGATGAACGGCATTTAAGTTAGAATGAAGTCCACGGATGTTGATGAACTCCATCGTAAAAGCGGCGTAGGGGTTGTGCACCGCTGTTGAACCTAGATTTGTTATTTGCGCTGTCATGATTTTATGAAAGAAGGAAACGTGAAGAGCGAGCAACCTACATCCAAGCCCAGAAGTAATCAATGTTAATCACCGACTCACTGTAATACCTGCAAGATTTGCACTGACCCGGCGAACGGAAGGGCCCCCGTACCCCCCCGGAATAGGTCGCCGGGACCCCAAATCCGGTCACCAACCGGCACGACGAACCTACCCAAGATTATGCGCGGCATGGTGAAGCAGCCTCTCATGGTGGTTATTCATAATTGGGCCCCTGTACTGTACCGCGGGCGGCCAGCGGAACAACCGTTTCTACAGGTCTCCCTGTCCACCGGGTCAATGCAGCTCTCTTAGGCGGTAAGTCATTGGAGAGTCACACTGGTACCTGTGCCAAGACGAAAGTCGCCCGGTAGCTGGATATGCACAGGCTGATCCCGAAACGCGACGCGCAGAAGCGTATCACTATGACGGGCTTTTTCGCCATATACATGGTGGTTGCGACCCAGTCGGGCTGTAAAACCCTACCACCCCGCTATTGCCATTGCCTCGTTCGTTATTCAGCAGGGTGCACCACGTGCAGGTGAGGTTGGCTTGGATGTCTCAAGTCTTAGATGTTATTCGACACCCCTTACACCCCAAATACCCCATACCTAAGCTTACCCATTCTGATTATATCACACACCCATTTTAACATCTGCACATACGTCAAGTTGTAATTTTCCTTTACCCGTCTTTTAAGTAAGCCCCGCATTCATAATACATACAGCACGATTGGTCTTTCAATAAACTTATATGCTTTTCTCTTGGGTTTCAAGGGTATTTGTGCGTCGCAAGCAACCACTGACACTTCTCGCCATTTGCCCTGAATGTCTCCTATTCTTCAGGCCTTGCTCAATACCAAATTCATTTTAGATCCGAATTATCGTACATCGGATCAAGCTGTTAAGCACGCATCATTTAGGGCTATATGAGAATAACTGCATGTACCACAAAAGTTGCAAATGTTTAGTTTTTGTCCTAGTAACTGGACTGTTTACAGTCCAAAGTTTTCCAGTTATTTTACTAGCTTACTCTGGACGTCCTTAGTATTTTCTTCAAAAGAATAATGCCATTGGCGAACAGAATGCGCCATGATGTTTCCTCCTATGTCTTATATTATTAGTACATCTATAATAATAAGGAAATACTAGGGCTTAAAGCTGATTCTTGTGCAAGCCTATAAGCCACAATAAAGTTATCGTTACTTGAATTAGTGTATTTTAAGCATTATATAGACACCTCTACCATACTACCATAGTTCATTACATAGTTTTTCCGTAGTGTACACGTGAATAAATATTGACAGCGACTACTATAGTACCACTACTATAGTAAAACTAGCTTTTGCCCTTGGCTTTGCTCGCGTTAATGTATATTTGACCGATCCCACGGGAACCATACTTTTTTGGAAAAAGAGGTGCTTTTGTTCTTTTGAGTACCCCTGACAACGTGTATGTTATATTTTATGATGATTGCTTGATTAATTAACACATTTATAATCCTAGTTAGGGTGTGTAAATGAACTTTTAATTATCAGTCAGTAAGTACCAGTTAAAAAGAACAATTCCTTAACTATAAGGTATTTGTACTAAGATAATAATGAATTATTTAATAATGAATTACAAAAAAAGTTCTTAAGAGCAATGTAAATAAATTCTAATGAGACATAAATCCAGTAAAAAGGTATCGTGTAACTTCACTACTGATATTTTCAATAATAATCATCAAAATTTACAATTACATATTTTCTTAACGATGAATCATTTACATTAATAATTTTTTAATACTTTATTATACCTCTAATTTTCGGTATCTCGGTTCATTGATACAAAGCGACGGTGGCATTGATAAGGACGTGAGGAATAGAATAAATGCAGGATGGATGAAATGGCGAAATGTGTCTGGGGTAGCTTGTGACCCACGAATGCCTTTGAAACTCAAGGGGAAGGTTTAAAGCTATGATAAGACCAGTCATGCTGTATGCATCTGAGTGCTGGGCTACGAAAGAGACGGATGAGAGAAAATTACATGTGGCAGAGATGCGAATGTTAAGGTGGATGTGTGGTGTGACTAGAATGGATAAAATTAAGAATGAGTATATCAGAGGAAGTTTAAAAATAGCACCAGTGACAGAGAAGTTGAGGAGTAATAGGTTAGCATGGTATGGGCATGTCATGAGGAGAGATGAAAACCATGTAACTAGAAAAGTGTTGAGTATGTTTGTGGACGGATATACGAGTAGAGGAAGACCGAAAAAGGTATGGATGGACTGCGTGAAAAACGATATGTGCGAAAAAGGTGTGAATACTGAAATGACATTTGACAGGAGAGAGTGGAAAAAGAAAACATGTTGTGCCGACCCTACTCAAGTGGGATAAGGGTAATGATGATGATGATGAATCATTTACATAAGATAAAACTCGTTACATGCAAAACATCTCTATACAATAAAATAAAAAGAAAAATGCCCGAACTTCGTCAGAATCTATATTAATTATACGTATAAATCTATACTCATAAATAAAATTTAAGTTTCTGTTATTAATCGGGACTGATCTCCGACGGGTTGAACCGGTTTTGACGATATGTTTAATCGCAGAAAACGGAATTTTATAGTATCATAGCACTTAAGGTCGAAGATGACAATAAATCGAAGTAAACACGTAGTTCTCGTAAAACGACAAAATCATTTTCACGGGTTCTAAATGTATATATAGTCTATAGATTAATTCTAGTGTATAGAATATACATTAAAATAATACTTCGATATTTTGTATACTAATAAAAACCTTTTTTCTCTCCTAAATAAAAGTATCATTTTTTTTCGAACTGACTACGCTATTGACCAAGCAAGGTCTTAACAGCTTCACCGGACTATTAAGGCGAGCGCTTAAAGCACTCAGCCGATTTTACTTTGACAACTAGCTCAAGTGTGCGCGGCACACCTCGGCTTTGGCTGTTGCCTGATATAAAAGTATCATAAAAATAGGTGGTTATAGTCTATCTGAAAAATCGCACACATACGTATGGTAATCGCTCAGTGGTTAACGTGTGCAGACACCTTCTCTGGCGGTATAGTTTCGAATTCTTGCTGATGAGACTATTAAGTTGAAAATCTCTCACCAAGGACTTTGAAATGTGTTCCAGCAACTTTCCCTTTTCTATGTTTAACACATTTACCTTCTTAGACCATATTGTCATATAATATCAGATGATATTGTGGTCCAACACTAAAAACCTATGCACTAAAAATAATATTTTAGGAAAATAAAAAACTGTTTTGATGTTAGTAAATAAACGTCACTTAAAAGTAAAAATAGTATTGATGTCTATAAAATATTAATTCATTTCGACCCTAAAATAAAGTTTTTTTTTCGAACTGACTACGTTATTGACCTAGCAAGGTCTAACAGCATGACCGGACTACCTAAAATAAAGTAACAATAACATAAACAGGTAGGAAAGTCGCGGTCGCCACCAATCGATAACCGATAAAACGCGTTTTATCAAAGAAGTTCGGATATAGCCACAACCTTTAACCCTGGCGGATATATTGCTCATAAGATTGCACTAACTTTCTCAATGTCAGACAAAGTTGACGGGCCTTGAGACGCTCTACTTCTAACAAATGTATATTCCTACCATAATAACGTTGTATGCCTAGAATATATATTTTTTATGGTTTATTTTATTTCATATATTTCTTTGAACACTTGAAAAAAACTATTGGTCAAAATTCCTCTCAAACATACTAAAAACAGGTTCATGTACATAGGAAAATACATGATGCATTAAGCACTAATTTATGCTCGCTACTTCGCTCGCGTTAATATAAATATAAAAAATAAAATACTGCCCATGTCAGTCTCTAATAATCTAACTTTTTGTAGGTGACAGAATTTTAAAATCAATTAAATATTTTTTGAGTTTATTTATTAAAAAAATTATATTTTTTCTCTTTATTATTAATATCATCATTAATAGTATAAAACAGTCCCCTATCCCCTCTGTCTGTTCGCGATAAACTCAATAATTACTGAACGGATTTTCATGCGGTCTTCACCAGTAGATAGAGTGACTAATGAGGAAGATTGGTATATAATATGTTAAAGTTCTTTGTATAATCAGGGCGGGACAACGTCTGCCGGGCCCCTAGTACAGTATAAATATATTATACCTAATAACAGGTGTGCTAACGATCGCGTGTGTTTTTTAAGTGGAACTCCAGAAAATATGGCGATACAGAAACTATTCACAGATTTTGTTTTAGTGGGTAGATGCAAAATGTAATGAATAAATAACTATAATTTATTTGTTTGTTTTTTATATCTTCATATAAACCATATAAATTCATAGGAGGCAAACGAACAGGTGGGTCACCTGATGTGCAACACCAGACGAGACGCAAGTGCGTTGCCAGCCTGTGTTTGGGGAGGAGAGGAAAAATGGGTATCCGGCGCTCTCACTGACCGAACGAAACGCAACAATGCAAGCACTGTTACTTCACGTCGGTTTTCTGTGCGAGGCTGGTATTACCCCGGGCGAAACCACTAATAGCTTCAGCATGGCTCTACCACCTACAATATCCACGTGATCCACAATTAGGGCAGAATAACCCCCTGATCACTTTCTTTTATCGTTTTTAACGGGAATTACCTACACCTACCTAGACGACAACCCTGCATCACATATACTTGCAGGTTTCAGAATCGATCGATCGTAGTCTAACAACATTAAGGTGGATAGCCAGCAGTTCAAGTTTAATTACCCTTGACTTATAGCATATTTTATTTTTTGATAGTTTGTATAGTGATATTAGAAACCTCAAGAAATTGTTTTCAGTTTGTTCGATCGTGTTCTTCTTCCCTGTAACTTATAAGATTTGAAAATGTTATTTTAAGACTTTATAGAATATCAGCACAACACATTATTTATTGAGAAAAGTAAACTATCTAACACTACACTAAGACCATCGGTAGCGGAACAATTAATCATTTTTTTAATCAATTTAAACTATTATTGGCTTCAGCATGAATGGGTCGGCGCGTCCGGGGTAGTACCACCCTCTCGCAGAAAACCGACGTGAAGTAACAGTGCTTGCATTGTTGCGTTTAGTTCGGTTAGTGAGAGCGCCGGAGACCCCCCTCCCCTCCCCTCCCCTAACCCTTCCCCCCAAAGGGTGGCAACGCACTTACAACTCCTCTGGAGTTGTTAGTGTCCATGGACGGTGGTGATCACTTAACATCAGGTGACCCACCTGTTCGTTTGCTACCTATAACATAAAAAACAAAAAAAAACAAATTGTAGTTCAGAAATTATACAAAACGAGAACAAAGTAAAGAGGCGCGGAACATAACCTAAGGAGAGTTGGCCGCATTACAAAAACCGAGTATTACTGAGATGAGCCGAACTGTGAATATCTATGTTAAAAACCACCTGCCTGAAACTGCGATACACTACCTACTAGTAAGCAGACAGAGTCACAAAACATATTGTATTCGTTAATTCAATCCATATTAGTGTGATGGTAGGTGGTAGAGCTACGCTGAAGCTATAACTGGTTTCAGCATGAATGGGTCAGCTCGTCCGGGGTAGTACCACCCTCTCATAGAAAACCGACGTGAAGCATCGTAGCGTTTCGTTCGGTCAGTGAGAGCGCCGGCGGCCCGTCTCCCCCTCTCTCTTCTTCCCTCCCTCCCCATTACGGCTCCCCCCTTCCCCACCAACACAGGCTGGCAACGCATTTACGACTCCTCTGGTGTTGCTGGTGTCTATGGGAGGTATCAGGTGACCAACCTATTCGTTTGCCTCCTATGATATAAAAAAATATATATATGTTTTATCGTATAACTTTTTTACTTATTTTTTAAAGAGTACACTAGCGAATTCTTTATTTATGAAAATAAAAGCCATATCATATATATTAATACGTGAAGCCTAAACTTTGTATCCCTTTTTAACGGAATTGGGCGAACGGGTGAACGTGAAATTTGACATAGTTAAAGTTTATATTGAGGAGAAGTGCAGAAAGCTATTTATTTTATATAAAATGCATTAGAAGTACATTAAATTAATTAAAATATGCATTACTCACACTACTGTCCATGTCCATGATTTAATAGATTTAAGTGGTTTGGCTGTACGTATTATAAACCCGATCATTCTATTGGCTTTGCTTGTGATATGGTCGAGGTGAGGTCTAAATGATAATTTAGAATCAATCATGACACCTAGATCTCGCACTATGTCTGTTCGATCAATATTGACTCCTTCAATTTTATAATTGAAAGTATAACGAGTTTTGTTTTTAGTAAATGTCATGGTTTTACATTTTTGTGCGTTTAGTGCCATACCATTTTCGATACACCAAGATTGTATAATATTGAGGTTGTTTTGGAGCTGAAATGTGTCGTTGTCTCCATAAATCTTTTGAAAAATTTTGATATCGTCGGCATATGCCAGGCATTTGCAATCTAATAAATCCAGGAGATCATTAATAAATGCCAAGAATAAAAGAGGGCCTAGATTAGAACCTTGTTGTACACCGGATGTAGCAAGAAATGGTACCGAGTCAAATTTATATTATTATTATTATATTATTATGAATTACACAAACGAAGTAGTGAGTGGTTGCTAGTAATAAAAGAAGTCTTATGCATTTAATTTAATTTGAATCCTTCCAGTCGATTCAGTGTAATTAATAGACAAAGATTGAAATAAAACTATTATCGTTAAATTCACTAACCACTGCACACGACTTTGTCTGCGTTAAATTATTATATGTACTATAAAGCTAAATAATAATGAATCATAACTTAGGCACACAATTATAATAAAACTAAACTAAAAACTTGCGTTAATAGAAATTTGAACTATGCCTAGGAAACAGTATTTTTTCTGGCTGAAATGTACCTTGTCTGCTTTTCTGTGCCCCTGACAAGATGTGTACAAAATTTAACCTATCCGTCGAAGAACAGTACTTTTTTTCTGACGGAAATATAATTTGAGTGCTTTTCTGTGCCCCTGACAAGATGTGTACAAAATTTAACCTATCCCTCGGTAAACAGTACTTTTTTCCTAACTGAAAAATACCTTGTATACTTTTCTGTGCCCCTGACAAGGTGTGTACAAAATTTAATCTATTCCTCAGGAAACATTACTTTTTTTTCCGACTGAAATATAATTTCTGTGCTTTTCTGTGCCCCTGACAAGATGTGTACAAAATTTAACCTATCCCTCGAAACATTGTTTTTTTCTGACTTAAAGGTAAATTGTGTGCTTTTCTGTACTACCTTTAACAAGGTGTATACAAAATATCATGAGGATTGGTCAAATAGTTACACCATAGAGCGCTAGCAACAAACTCACAATTGCATTTATAATATTAGTTAGGATACATACCATAAAAACATCTTTATGAAAAAACCCTTTGGTATACCATTTCATGATAGTCGGTCAAATCTAGTTGGAATTATTGTAATTTTGTCTGAATAACCACCACCGACTTAATTATTTATTAAAATATACGAGTATACGTAAGACACGTACCTACATTGTCTGTGTAATTTCTGTGTTAATAGATTGTTATAAGACGAAAATGTTCATTAATTAGTAAACCTTGAATTACAATGACCGTCTGAGGCATAATAAGCAGCGGCTCATACCTACTATTCGAAGTAATAACAAAGTATAAGGATCTAGAGTGAAGTATCAATGTGCTCCGGATTAAACTAGTTCAAAAAATTGATTTACATATTTATAGACTAGCTTTTGTCCGCGACTTTGTCCGCGTGGAATAGTTAATTTGAGCTAACACACAACGGAAGCTCTGAAAAGGAAAAAAAAACATTTTTGAAACATCCTTCATTGGTTCCTCCTATTAGTCTTAGCGTGACGATATATAGTCTATAGCCTTCCTTGAGCTATCTAACACTGAATTAACTGAAAGAATTTTTCAAGTCGGATCAGTAGTCCCTGAGATTAGCGCGTTCAACAAAACAAACCTTCTAGCTTCATAATATTAGTATAGAGATTACTACTCTTCTCTCGTACTTAACTCGAGCCGTCATTTATATTACAATAACTTTTGATAGATTGGACCGGTTTGAATGAAACAAAGGCTAAGTTACTCTCGAGCTTTATGATTTTCTTGGTGAGGTTTTGTTGTGAACCCAGTACTTTAGCAGTGATGCGTGTTCATACAAACAGACAGACAGACAGACATTTCTAAAAATGATTGAAATATATTTTATTACTTAATAACAATGCTCGCGACTCCGTCCGCATGAAACTTTTTTTTTTCGAACTGACTACGCTATTGACCACGCAAGGTCTTAACAGCTTCACCGGACTACTAGCGCTTAAGGCACTGAGCCGATCTTAAGGCACTCAGCCGATATAGGCACTCAGCCGATAAATCCGCATGTAACCTAATGTTAAAAAAACAGTGATAAATAAAGTCACCTGAATGTATTAAATCCATTTAATTATCTACTTTTCCTCGTACTTACGCCGCGTCGTCATTATAATTACAATAACTTTTGATACAGAAGACCGATTTTAATGTAACAAAGACTAAGTTATTCTTGAATTAGTAGCGTAGTTCTATTGTGAACCCAGTACTTTAGCAGTGATGCGTGTTCATACAAACAGACAGACAGAGATGTCTAAAAATGTTTGAAACGTATTTTATTACCCATTCCTAGACATCTGCGATATTATTTTACACGAAAATTGAAAAATCTTTTTTATACACACTATTATACACAAATTTGCACGGGTTTACGTACTAACGAAGAAAACGAGACCAAAACTCTTCCCTTTACATCAAGACCATGTAATAAAATAAAACGACAACTGACCGTCTCCCTAATACTTTTTTCTCTCATTCACATTTTCACATGTAGATTTATATATATTTTTTCTTTTTTTTATGTCAAAAGAGGCAAAGGAACATGTGGGTCACCTGATGTAAAGTGATCACCACCATCCATAGACACTAGCAATACCAGGGGAGTGGCAAGTGCGTTTCCAGCCTGTGTATGGGGGAGGGGTAGGGAAAGGTGGGCCTCCGGCGTTCTCACTGACCGAACGAAACGCAACAATGCAAGCACTTTTACTTCACGTTGGTGTTCTGTGAGAGGGTGGTACTACCCCGGGTGAGCCGATCCATTCATGCTGAAACTAGTAATAGCTACGGCGTGGCTCTAACACCTTCAAGTATTCATAAATACTTTCTTTCGTCAACAAGACAAACCTTGTCTTGAGAATTACAAACAACAAAAAAACTCGCCAAATAGGTGCAAAATGTAAATGCATTCGACAATTCATTATTATTCATATAGTGTAGATACAACAACGGATGAAAATTTAACTATGTAGACGTGAACTTATATCTATATATTCAACTAAATATGACCAGAACAAACAATAGTGGTGCATATATTATAATTAAAGTTTTGTTTTAGATTTACATTGGTGATTTTGTTAGGAACTAATTTAAATCTCATATACATATTCATATATAGTAGATGTAAGCCAATTATATTTAAATACTTTAATCTATCAAAAAAAACTTAAAATTGAAATTCTTCAAATAGTACTTGAACATTAACGAAGTTACCGATTTACATATCCAAAAGAGCCAAAATAATGATTAAATACCCCTAGTAGATACTATGTATGTATATATTATTGTTGGGAACTCTATCTTAATTATCAGATCAATTTGTCGTGCATAAAAGATCTCTGGCTATTATTTTTGTTTGTGTAGTTTTGTCCGACGAGATTAGTTCGAAACTTTGGCTATTACCAAGACGAGACAAATTATAGTCACGTGAGCGATACAACAAACTTATAGATTATATGACATGGAACACAATCTGAACACTTTTATAAATCGTAATTTCTATGTAAAAGTAAATGTTTACAACTAAAGCCAAATAATATTTTGTGCAAAATATATATACTATAATATATATATACCAGCGGGCGCGGCGGACGTAATCCCACCCTGATAAGAAATAAAACCTAGACAAATTATATATACCTTCCTCATGAATCACTTTATCTATTTGTGAAAACCGTGAATGAAAATCCGTTGAGTAGGTTTTGAGTTTATCGCGAACAGAAAGACGTCGTAGAGGCCTTGGTTTTATAATATGTAGTGATTATAATGAAATTACATTTGCTTTGAAGCTTTTCTTATCGAACTGACTTAAGGTATTGGCCTGATGAGCCTTCACAGTTCCACCAGACTAACGGAGCGAGCTCTAAGGTACTCAGTCGCTTGGCAAAAAGCTCAAGGGTGCCAAAGTGGCCCAAATCCGGCTTGGCCTGTAGCCTTGAAAGCACCAAAACTAATCTTTGTTAGCCAAATTAGTTAAGCTATTTCTTTGAGGTTAAATCAAGTCAAAACTACTAAACTATGACAGTCAGATGCGGATTTTTTTGTGGAAGGCGCGCGGGAATAAGCTAGTATATCTAGTAGCTCGGATATCTATACTAATATTATAAAGATGGAGGGGTTGTTTATTTGTTTGGTTGAACTCACTAATCTCTGGAACTACCGGTCCGATTTGAAAAATTATTTCAGTGTTACAAAGCCCATTTATCGAGGAAGTCTATAGGCTATATATAATCACGCTAAGACCAGTAGGAGCAGAGCAGCAATGAAGAATGTTTAATAATCTTATTTTTTTTCCTTTTTAGAGCTTCCGCTGCTTGTTAGCGTCAGTCCAAAGTAATTATCCCAAGCGGATGAAGTCGCGGGTACAAGCTAGTATGTATAATATATTTACTAATTCTAGTTATAATTAGTAGGGGTTGCTAATATTTCCGCTAAAATTCTGGTTTTCATTAAATCGCTACTAAGGATGTCAGTCCCATGAGAAAAAAGATTTACTACCCCTTATAATTATGGCGTTCACCAATGTTTCAGAACCGTTTACAGCATACAAACTAATCAAATGCCTTATTTTGGCTCGTGATACCCTAACTAAATATTTAGCTGTCAATAAAAAATTTCAAAAGGGGGCCGGTAATAATGAGACGAGTTTTTTTTAACCCAAAGATATAAGGATAACTATATATTTGTTACCGAATTCTTGTCAAGAGATTGATTAAATTCACAAATATATAGAATTGTCGAAGTCTTACTCGACAAACTAATTTGTAATTGGTTAATAAATTGGATCGGATTGAAGATATTGGATAACTCGGGGCTTCGTTTAAGTGCTCTATTGATTTTAGAATAGGGCTATAAATAGTGAATGTGGATAAAACTTTATTCGGCTAAAATAAATTCAAAATACAAGTTGCGTTTCTGTCTACATTTTATTATTAACTCGTTTTTGCTAATAGAATGTGTCTACGTTTAGAAGCGGGTGTTCTTCAACATCGACTTTGTTTACTCCAATAAAATAAAACTCAAGTCTTTGTAGAAATGTTCAGTGTTCTCATAAGAAGCAAATATGTATAGACGTATATTACATTGAGTTATACAATAGAAGCTTTCCGAAGCTTTATTTTCGCTAAATATAAACCTTCAATTCAATCTCTATAAACTCATACATTGTTTTTGTAAGTTGTCGACCTGGCTTATTGAAATAAAATAGAATGTTTATTTCGTTTTCAAGGGAACATAATGAAATTGTACAATTATAAAAAAACTATACTTTCTCGACTTCTTTGTCGTAAAATGGTTTTGTCTATTTATAGAAACTTTAAATCGCATTATTTGTGCCATACAAGCAGTAGTGTGAGTAATGTATATTTTAATTAATGTAATATGTTTTAATACATTTTACCTAGTCTTGCCATAAATACTGAAACAAAGAAAAAAAAATTCTATTGCAAATAACATTTATTACCTTTACAGTGTGTTAGTTTAATATATAAATATAAAACAATATAAAAATCTTATTCGAAGTGGTCTCCACTGGCTGAAATACAGTCCTTTAAACATTGAGGCCAGTTATCAATAGAAGCACGCACTCTACATGGGAAAATTCTTCACTGCCAAACGTACGGATTGTTGTAGGAACTCCAAATTATCACGGCGTTTAGAGTAAATCGTACTCTCTAAAATTGACCGTAAATCATAATCCAGCGGATTAAAATTGGGGCTAGACGACGGCCAGTCTTCAGCTCTGATGAAGTCGAAACGTTCGTGTCCAACCAAGACTGCGTAGACCGAGCTTTATGACCCGGCGCCGAGTCTTGCTGGAAGGACCATTCTTGGTTATTGAACATGGTGTTATTAAGGGGCTTCACTACCTTCTCAATAATGGTATCTTGATACACTTGTGCCGATGTTTTGATACCTTTCTCACAAAAGTATGGCTCAGTCACTCCTTCATAGCTAATACCCCACCAAACCATCACTGAAGTCGGATAGTGCCCACGTTGCACTCTGTCGACTAATTGGGAAGCTTCCTTAGAGCTTTGAGCATAAATACGCTCATTTTGTTTGTTAAAATGTTGCTCAATTGTAAAAAAAATCTCATCCGTAAACAAAAATTTTCTGTAACCTCCCTCCGCGTACCACTTCAGTGGATATTTCGATTTTACTACCCTATTCTTTTTAAAATTATCAGTTAAGAAATGACCAGTACGTCTCTTATAGGCTGCAAATCCTAAGTCATATTTTAAAATACGCGACATGGTTCTAGGTCCTATCTTCATCTCCAGAGATAAAATCTTTTGCTTTCGGACAGGATTTCTTCAAGTTCTTTCCCTTACTGCTTTGACCACCTTTTTCGTACGAACACTACGTGGACGACCAGATCTTTTTCACAAAAAGAGGAGGTCTCGTTGTACCTATTAACAGCCCGGTACACAAACATTTTACTTATACCAAGCGTATGGAGAGTTTTAAATATTGCATTTGGCATACCTACTTTGTGTAATGCAATCACAGCGATTCGGTTCTCTTTATCACCCCATTCCATTTTAATATCGCAAAATATTGTACAATGTATTGGCGCCAAAATGAGAAAACTTAATGAATAATCAATCTAAAAATGACAGATTCCAAATTCAAATGTAATATTTTGTTTATTTTTAATTGTAACAGTATTTATAGCCAGACTAAGTATATTAAAAAATAACTTTGTGCACTTCTCCTCCATACAAACTTTAACTATGCTAAATTTCAAATTCATCCGTTCACACAATTCACTTAAAAAGGGGTACAAAGTTTTGGCTTCACGTATTAATATATAAAATGTATAAAATCACAAGACAATTTAATCATAAACAAATACCCGCTATTTTTAGATCGACCAATCCTTTATCTCCCAAAAATAATTCGTCTTCCTTACAAAGATTAGCTCGGAATAACAAACTTTAACTATGCTAAATTTCAAATTCATCCGTTCACACAATTCACTTAAAAAGGGGTACAAAGTTTTGGCTTCACGTATTAATATATAAAATGTATAAAATCACAAGACAATTTAAACATAAACAAATACCGGCTATTTTTAGATTGGCCAATCCTTTATCTCCCAAAAATAATTCATCTTCGTTACGAAGATTAGCTCGGAATAAGAAAAGACATGTATTATTGTATATGTGTTGATTTATTATTAAAAAAACTAGTAGTACTACGTAATCAGCACATAACTATATAAATAAAAATCAATTGCTGCATGTATATACGCGCATTATTTCAGAATTACTGCACACCTATTTGAGGTAAGATTTTTCTTTATTTTGTTCGTTAGTAAAGCGTGCGAAGCCGGGCCTTGCTACTACTAACTATAAATAATTACTACCTCCTCCATAGCATATAACTAGAAAATTTTAACATGCCATGAAAGAATTTAATATAATATTTGACATCTAAGACTTATTTGAAACATTTATATTGCATCATTTTTAAAACATCAAAGAACCTGTTTAGGCTTAACACGATTCTTTAACCTAACTCGTTCTAAAAGCGTTACATTAAAGCGAGATCGATTACTACGCACTTAACGCACTGTGAAAACATTTTAAGTGTTTTAATATACATATATCAATATAATATGTTGTTAAGAAAAACACTTTCTTTTTATATGGGTTTTGGTATATCTAAAAGCGATTAACTCTAAAACCGTTTGACCGACCATAAAGAAAATTGTCACACCAAATTGTTTTTGTTCGTTCACCCGTTTCATTATATAACTACACTATGCTTATATACAACTATATTTATAACTAGCAGTAACCGCAGCTACATACGCGTTTTTTTAAATTGTATTTCAGGAATATCAAATTGTGAGACCATGTACAATTATGGAAATGCTCTTTAAACACAACTGTAAATACGAAACGCACGCCACTTACAACATGTAACGTATACATTAGATATATAAATACTAACAGCGTGCCACATAAGGTATATCATCAGCAACATATTTGGAACCTTAACCCACCATATATCTACCTCAGTGCTTACTTACACTGTATAGGGACTTAATGAAACAATGAATTAAAGATGTTATTATGATGATATAATATGCCCATATTGTCAATAAGTAATACGTTTATGGTCTAATATCTTTTTAGAAATTCCCCTTTTATCTTCAAAATTACTATTAATAATTATAATGTTGAATTGTATACAACGAATGAGCTGACGTCTTGAAATCTTCCATAAATATAAATCAAGATATAAAACTTTATATCTGTCTAAGCAGTTTTTAATATTTGACAATTTAAATAGTGCTCATTAAACTCGATACAATATTCTTATATATTACTATGGTGACTAATTTATGTAGACGAAAACGCGGTAAATAAAACAATATGGCCGCCAAAATAACCAAAAACACAATATAATACAAATTACATACATTGATACAGATATATAAATTTCAATTATATAATATTTATTATTGGATTCTAGTACAACGCACGTCTTAAGCACATGTTTACAGTGAACAACATATTTTTACTAAGTTTCATACGAACGAAGTCGCGGGTAACAGCTAATCTAAAATAGAATAACCTAAATTTCTTCTTATACGGTCAGTTATCTGCCACTGAAAGTCTCGTGAAAATCAGTTCAAATTAAATCTAAATTAAAATAGACTAAATTACTTTTTATAATGTCCGCTATCTGCCGGTGAGAGTGCCGTAAAAATCGGTCGAACCGTTTTGGAGATAGCACAGCGCGCAAAGCCACGGTTAACAGCTAGTCTAAATTTAAAAAAGACTTAATTACTTTTTATAATGTCCGCTATCTGCCGGTAATAGTCCCGTAAATATCGGTCGAACCGGTTTGGAGATAGTAGCAGTACTATCAAAACCCACGATTAAAAGCTAGTCTAAATTAAAATAAATGACTTTCTATAATCTCCGCTATCTGCCGGTAAAACTCCGAACCGGTCGAACCGTATTAGAGATAGCACTACAGGCGAAGCCACGATTAACAGCTAGTTTAAATTAAAATAGACTAAATTACTTGTTATGGTGTACGCTATCTACCGGTGAAAGTCCCGTGAAAATCGATCCAACCGTTTTGGAGATAGCATTACGGACGACGCCGCGGTTGACAGTTAGTCTAATTTAAAGTAGCCTAAGTAGCACGCTGTAATTTCATTTATCTACCAGTGAAATTCCCGTCAAAATTGGCCCAGCCGTTTTGGAGATTACCCGGAACAAGCAGTCAGATAGACACACACACCGACAAAAATTTTAAAAATTGCATTTTTGTTATCAGTAGTGTGTAATAAAATCACCCCAAGCAGTAAAAAAATGTTATTTTGATATTACATACAGACACTTCATTTTTATTATATGTATAGACTAACATAGATGGCGTCAAGCTATATTTTGTTGTTATTAAGTTATACAGTAGAACCACTTTAAGGCCGGCAACGTACCTGCGACACTCCAAGTGTTGCCAATGTCTATGGATGGCGGTGATCACTAACCCATCTGTTCGTTGGCCCCCTATAATATAAAAAAAATCGAAACCCAGTAATTCGAAAACTCAAAAAAATATGTGGTTTTCTTCCCTTCAAGCCCCAAAACCTCGATTACTCAAAATGTTAACCCTCTCTAGGTTAAAATAATCAGTGTGTCTCAACAAGCCATTTCCGTACCTAATTTCCTTACATAACTCAAAAAAATAAATGGGATTTCTGTATCTCTAACATGATTCATTTCACAACCTATTAACTGGATCATTGAAAACGAATTGCCTCTATAGCTGGAAGAATAATAAGTTACCGACTTTAAGAGTTTGCTAATAACGTTAACTCATAATTAGTAAGAACGAATCTTAACTTCTACAAATCGAATATTTCATTACAAAATCTGCCTAAGACGAAATCCTGCATTAATTTAAAAACCATACCTAGACTTTTTTGGCATCTCTTTTGAAATTCATTTTCACTACTGTTCTACTGTATACGATAATATAACGTGAATGAAGTCGCAGACGGTTGCCAGTAACATATAATCTATATCTATCTATATCTATACTAATATATAAAGCTGAAGAGTTTGTTTGTTTGTTTGTTTGTTTGGTTGAACGCTATGATCTCAGGAACTACCAGTCTGATTTGAGAAAGTCTTTCGGTTTTAGATAGTTCATTTATCGAGGAAGGCTATAGGCTATATATCATCACGCTAAGATCAATAGAAGCAGAGCACCAATGAAGAATGTTTCAAAATCGGGCACTTTTTTTGCTTTTGAGCGATTACGTTATTATTATATACGTTGCCATGGTAACGTAGTAAGTAGTAGTAATAATATTCGTCCAATAGGACAGGCGAAGGAATTAATCCATACTGCCAATTCTGAAGTTATGTAGTAAGTATCAAAGCTAACATTTTCAAAGTTTTTTTTTTCCTATTCAAATAGTTCATAGGCGAAGGAATTAATCCATACTGCCAATTCTGAAGTTATGTAGTAAGTATCAACGCTAACATTTTCAAAGTTTATTTTGTTTTCGTATTCAAAATTTTATACTACTTTTATTTCCAATTTTTTATTTGTTCTATATTACGTATTATAAAAATAAAGTTTGTGTATGTACAATTAAAATAACAACTTTTTGATGAATGGATATGGCTACAAATGACCAAAAAAAAACTTTTTTTATACTTTGTCTATATTTTTACATTATTATATTTTGTCTGTTTGTTTGTTTAT
>MU158707.1:1446872-1520519 GCA_015888305.1 Antheraea pernyi
TTTTTTTTTATTTGAATTGGTACACTATGTAGTGATTAACTGCTACCTATGTATTCGTCCGTGTGAAATTGATCAAAAATATGTTACAACTGCGTGAGAGGTGTGCCCTACTGCACTCCAAGAATATAGATAATTGAAAGTCATACATTTGTATGTAATATGAATTATATCATTTTTTTGGTCAATGTGACGGTTATATTGTTTTATTTACCGCGTTTGCTTCTACATAACTCAGTGATTATAGCAATGTATAAGAATAACTTAAGTATATCGACAATATGGGCATATTATATCTATATAATAAAAGATTTAAGATATATTGTTCGATAATGTATAGCTTATAATTTACATTACTTTCTTATATAGTGTTAGTGAGCACTGAGTTTGGTATATAGTAGATTGAAGTTCCAGGTATGTTGCTGATGATAAATCCCATCCCATTCGATATACTATTTGTATTCATATATCTAATGTACACGTTACATGTTACAGTTGGCGAGCATGTCGTAGTTACAAATGTTTTTGAAAAAGCTTTTATGTAATGTACACACCCACTCACAGTTTAACATTTCTTTAATACATTTTTTAAAAAGCGCGTGTGGAGCCGCGGATAACAGCTAGTATCTTATAATAAAAACGTTATAGCATTCCGCTTTTAATCATTCTAAATTTGAATTTTATGAATTTGAATGAACAATTTTAAGTTATTCCATTTAAATTGACTTTAGCGTTGCCATGCACGGAATTACTTAAACTAGTGATCGTCCAGTCGTCGAAATTCGGCCACAATTCCTTAATTTTATGCCACTTTTGTAGTTTTTTTTACCAGACAGTTTACAACTATTGAAAATTAGTAAACGGAAGGATCGTGAAGAATAACGAACAGATAATTATAAATAAAGGCTTCGTCGTCGTCGACGGCAAAGTAATAATTTATTTCAAAAAAAATTCTTAATAGTGACACTATAGCTCATGAATATCTAGTTATTTAAGAGAACACTTCACCTTACTCAGAAAAAAAATTAAGTCTATTTGCGACTGGATATTATAGGTGTATAAGATAAAAGACTCGATTCTAGACTGACTTAAACCAATTTCTTATTATAACCATTCTAAATATATTAACCTAGCCTCTAAATCTCTTCCAATGAGAGCAACTTTAGATAAGCGTGCGATTCTTGATAAATGTAACAGTATAAGTAGCTATTAAACAAAAAAAAAGAAAATCAGGTGACAAACAGAGGAATACATTTTAAGGAACAGAAATGAACTGAATAAATATTTGCATATTTATTTGTTGATATATTGTTATATATATACGAAGGTGGTAGAGCCACGCTGTAGCTATTGTTTCTATCTAGTTTCAGCATGAATTGGTCAGCTCACCCGGGGTAGTACCACCCTCTCACAAAACACCAACGTGAAGTAACATTGCTTGCATTGTTACGTTTCGTTCGGTCAGTGAGAGCGCCGGAGTCCCACATCCTTTCCCTCTTTTTTCCCCTTTCCCTTCCCTTTCGCCTTTCCCTCCCCCTCTCCCATACACAGGCTGGCAACGCACTTGCGACTCCCCTGGTGTTGCTAGTGTCTATGGACGGTGGTGTGATCACTTAAAATAAAGTGACCCACCTGTTCATTTCCCTCCATTTGACATTAAAAAGAGTACTCTGTCTCATACGAGGAACAGATATTCTTTAATAAATCACTAGCTTTGCCCGCCAAACCGTCCGCGTGAAACCTAATGTAAAAAAAAACAGGTACTAATAAAATCATATCATTGTATTAAGCCCATTTATTTATCTACTTTTCTCTCGTACTTAAGTCACGTCGTCATTAAAAGTAAACTTTTCATAGACCAAAACGATTGAAATAAAATAAAGACTAAATATTACTCGAAGTATTGCTTTATATTTATTTCGAAAGAGGTAGTATATCAATAACGCTGTATTTTAGCAATGATGCGTGTTCATACAAACAGACAGACAGACAGACATTTCTAACATTAATTGAAGTGTATTTTATTACTTATTCCTAGACACATGCACATTTTTTTTACAAAAATCTAAAAATACAGACACAGATTTACATTTTTATTATAAGTATAGATAGACTACCGAATAAGCCTTACAAATCGTGAAGGTTTTACTAGAGAATTTAACATTATCGTTATAAAATATACATTTGTACACAAATAGTACATAGCCTGGGTCCTTGAGATTTGCAATCTTCGCCTAACAATACCTGTTTGTATTGAGAATCCTCGAACAACTTCTTTAACAATAAATATAAAATTCTAAATCGCTTCTTCAGCTCTAGAGAACTTATCTACTGTTGCAGAATCTCCTGTTCTTACATTTATCGAAACTAGCAAACTCTACCCAATAGAATATTTATCTATTGAAAAACACTCCGATTTATTGTTTTCTATGCTTAGCATCTTTATCGAAGTTAGCACGTAATAATTCTTTTTTATTACACATAGGAAACCCATTTCTATGAAATGTAACCGCGTAACGGACTGATAATGTATTGGATCTATTTATAAAATAATATAATATATCACAGGATATAACGATATCATACGATATGTTAGGACCGACATATCATGTCGTAATATTTGATCTTTCAATATTGTACAAGTATTTCATACAGGTTACATATAGATATGTTATATCTCTTTAACAAGGATGCTCTAAATTCTTTTGAAAATTGAAATAATATTATCTATTTAAAGTCTCGTCTCTATGGATCTTCAGTATCTCTATGGTTTAATTGACTATACGGCCTAGATGCCTTTGCCTTTAGGAAGGAAATAACAGAAAAATCTCCAATTAACTTTTTTAATACTTATCTGCATATCTTATTACCAAAGATCTGTATTATACTCATTTTTATAAATTACAATAGTATATACAGGTAGTCGTAAAAACCGATAGTCGTAACAACCGGTGATGTTTTCGGGATACAGCATTCGGCCGGGACCTTTGTTCTGGGTCAATATAACCAGTATGTTGTTCTAAACGATGTCGCTATAATCGGTTTTGACTGTAATTTGCAGTTAAATGTAAGAAAGTTCAGCTTGAAGATAACGTCAATTTTAATAGAATACCGAATTACATTTATTTATAGATTGGTTAGTTTTTTCCTACCACATTGTTCCTTTCTTCGTCACCAGCTGATACCCGCGATTTCGTTTGCGTCGTTTATTATCTCAATTGCTATGTTATATCTCAAGCGGATTACGCCGTGTTATCCACGAAAGCTCCCAGGCGGCTTGACGTTTTCCGACACTTCCAACAATTATCGTTATATTTCAACCAATTTACAAAAAATCTCGATAAATTAATACTTAAACCGCGTTCTTATTAATCACTCTATCTATTAATCCGTTCAATAGTTTATCGCGAACAGACAGACAGACAGACAAAGCGAAGGACGTTGTTTTATAAGATGTCTTCGAAATATGAATTGGAAATAATTAAGCCATCATTTACCCCTAATTGAATTGTTTTAATGACAAAAACTGACTGCAAAGTCTTCCAGTGAACATACCCCTACGTCCACCTATAAAATATTTTAATGTGAAACAATTAATGGTGTAGATGGGCAAAATTCATTATACCTGCCATCGCATGTAACATCGTAATCGCCAGGTTTGTTTTTAGCGTCATCTTTCTGCTATCTCTCATACTTTATCGTTCACTTTAAATGTTTTATATTTTTTATTATTATTTTTAGTTAGGTTGGCACCGACTTTATTAGTTAGCGCATATACTAATATTTTTATTGAATTTGCTTAACTTTTTTTATATTATAGGAGGCAAACGAACAGGCGAGTTGTGTTATCTTAACCTTATGTTATGTGATCACCGCCGGTCATAGACATTAACAACACCAGGGTAGTCGCTAATACGTTTCCAGCTTGTGTTTGGGGAAGTGGTCGAGGAGCGGTGGTGGGAGAGGAGGCATGGTGAGGTGACCGCACAAAACGCAACAATGCAAGCACTATTACGTCACGTCGATTTTTTGTGACAGGGTGGTACTACCCCGAGCGAGCCGACCTATTCATGCTGAAACCAGTAATAGCTTCAACGTGGCTCTACCACCTCTAGAACTTTAATGTAATAATTTACCAATGTTTTGCTTTTAGTGCTTTATTGCTTCTTTAGTGTTTATGGACATTGAAGTTGGTTTCTTTTTATTTATAAATACTCACACGAATAACGCTAACTAAATCCTACGAAATACGTTAAAATAATGTACTATGAAAATTAATATTTTCAAAATAACTACAGAATTCATAATATTATACTTATGTTTAACTAGCGAGCCCGGCGGACATTGCCCCGCCCTGATAATAAAAAATCCGTTCAGTAGTTTTTGAGTTTGTCGCTAACAGACAGACAGACAGACAGACGCGGTAGGGGACTTTGTTTTATACTATGTAATGATAATGATATTCAAGAATAACTCATAATAACCATTTTCTTATACTATTGTAAACTATTTTGCAATTAAGATTTGAAAAATAGAAAACTTCGAAAAAGACTTAGGGTCCTGAAAAATCTTAAGAATCTCAGACCGCTCATTTTTGTAATGTACTCTGCTAACTTTCCAAACGTTTTACAAACCTATCTAGTTTTATTTTAGTGATACTTTTAAAAGTCAAGAATTGCAATGACTACAGATAATGTAAAAAATAAGATCATCGTTACTGAAAGAATAAGTGAAATACAGAATAAAAAAGGCAGCTGAATCCATAAAATTATCTCAACAACGTGTCACGTTTCCAACCGTCCTTAAAAATCGTTTCACATACGACGATAAATCTAAAGCTCTCAGGTCCATCGCTGTAATACTCATATAAATAAACAGACATACATTGATATAACTATAAAAATAAAAAGTAAGAAGATACAGCACTTCTTCCAAAGGCAACTTAAACCCTTTTCATGTACTGACTGTGCATTAATAGCAAGCAAGTCTTTCTTATTTTATATATATATTTTCGTACGATATTCGTCGTATCGTATTATAGTATATATTTATTTTCTCAGAGTATATATATTTTCTTAGATTTAAAATTACATGCAACCAAAAAATACTCGTGGAAACGTAGAGAACTTCTTTTCATTTGATGAAGTGAACACGAAGAAGAGCAAGATAATGTTTCAAGAAATGAGTCAATTGTTTCGAAAGTTCCATTACCGAGGGATTAAAGAGAGAAATACGTTAGTATGGACTAAACGCCGCCTGCTTTTCTCTCAATAAGTAGAAATCCGAGGTAGATCGCTAGTCAGGTGTCATTTTAAATTCATCCCATAAGTAGCCTATTCGAAAGATTTTTAGAATAAATCTAAAGTAGATCTACTTATTTATCTTTTCCTAGAGTCAAATTACACGATAGTCATATGCAAATAAGGAAATCTTCCAGTATTTTATTATTAGTGAATTACAATTCTCTCATCTCTATCTATCTACCTATAAACATCTATATGTAAATATAACGTAAAATTAAGCCGCTTATCACGTCTCTCTGTGTCTTTGTTACGTAACGGATTTCGATAAGATTTTCACTATCTTTTACAGAATTTCTTTAAAAGAATTTTATAATGTAGAGTAAAGTCGATGCATTCTAATAAGGTTGGGAGAAGGAGTTTTCAGACGCTCACATTGATAACGCTGGCAAAGCCTTATGCGATACATAAAAATGGTATTTGTCTTTCTGCTAATATCATTTTATCTTTTAAATAAAATTTAAAAGGAATTGGTTTGTTTATTTTTTGACGTTATTTTGGTCAACATAGTCATGTCCTTATCTATAAATCAGTTATACTCAACCTGCGGTCCGTCGGGTCTTTGTAGGTGCTCCACCCGATTATACTTTATTTACAATTGTTTTAAATTTAGTGCCCATCAGAAAAAATATGAGCACGCTGAGTAAATTAAATAGATCCCAGGTAACCCGGCCGCAATGCGTTTCTTATAATATAAGGGTTATACCATGTTTGTTTTATTGGACAGACATTTTTCACTACATTAATAAGTTGTTAATTTAAAATTACGTTTTTTATTTAATACCTCAATATTTTCAGTTTGAGGCCCGCGTCACCACAAGTGAAACGTGTTTGTGCCCGTTTAAAAAAGTTTGAGTACCACTGCTATAAATAAATAGACAGCGGGGAATCGGTTAAGAACATGACCCTCCTCTGTTTTTCAGACGATATTCTTCATTTTTTTGTGGCTTAATAGCTACTGACGAGCTTTAGCGTTATCAATTTAGCAAAAAGTTATTTGTCTCTATGGTTGAATATCGACCACTGTGTGAGCACTCGTCTATTTGAATACATTACTTATATTGGACTTTTAATGTAGATTAAAATGGCTCTATACAGCATAACATTTAATTAATATCTTTGGAGATATCACATGTTAAAGATAACGCACAACAACAAAAAAAAGTGTAAAGATTCTTACGTAGTTTAGATTCTGTGACTTTGGTGAACTATAAACATTAAAGCAGTAAGAAATGGATCCAAATCCAAATTATTTACACGCTTATCATCATATGACCACGCGTGTGAAGCCGGGACAGGATGCTGGTATAAACAGTTAATATAAATAATTATTACGACAGTTTCGCTTACCCATTCGAATGTCTTTCTTTCTTTATTTTTAGGTTTTATTTTATTTTTGGCAACCAATCTTCTAGTAAGTTATTACTGCCATTGTCGAGTAGGTAACGATATTACAAATTTCTTGTGACCATTTCAATAACCTAACAAGATGGTGGCCGTCTTGTTAGAACTTTCCAGGGAGTTTTTGTGGCAAGTCAAAATCCATGTTCCGTGGAATAATTTCCCATCCACTACACTTGCGCACAACTATATTACGTAAAACATCACCAATATTACAAAATATAGAGCCATATAACACAAGATTATGAATAAAATATTAAGTCCACTACATGACATTCCAAGATCCCGCCAAAAACTCAACCATCTATTTAATTTGACGAAAAAAAAATCAGGTCAAATGTTACTTTCGTTATAAAAGTAATAATTACAATATCTAAAGTTTAATATTCACCAGAATCCAAGAACGCTGGTACCCGCGGCGTTCGCGCCAGATGTCTTCCATTACTCCATTTTATCGTCATTATTATTGCCGAGGTAACGAATCAATTTTACATAATTAATTAAAATTACCTACACACCAATGGGAATTATTATTATCTGTATACGCTTATAAGTAAGTACAGATAATGCCAATTTAATTGATTTTACAATAAAACTTTTTAAATTTTTATCTCATCAACATAACACTTGCCTGAATCAAGACTATCAATAAAAACGATTAATAATCATATCATCAATTTATGAAATTTACATTATAATCATAAGTTTACACAACTATTACCATCATTTGAAGAAACATACAAACAAACATATATTTCTTTAATATTTTTATCATTTTAGATCATGTCTCGGTCAAAAAAATATTTCAATCGTTTATATAATAATTAGCTGTATAAATATAATTATTTATATTCACTTACATATTTCATTTATTTCTCACGGCTTTGATTGTCAATAATTTAGCTTACAAAATAAGATGAAGATTTTTATAGATTTTATGAAATAATGAATGATATGGCTATATAAAGAAAAACGGTAGGAATGGAAAAAAATAATTAGAAAAATAGATTTATTAAACACTGTATATTTTCTCATACTGTATAACACCAACACATATTTAAATAAACATTTGTAATTTAGGGGCCAACTCATTATACTGAAGGTTACTCGTAATGGCTCTTAGCTTAATCTTTAAGTTTAAAAAAATTATCAATTTAAAAAACACCGTTGCTTTAAATTTAACGTGGCCCGGTTCCGGCGCGGCGTTATAATACATAATAACCTATTTTGCTTTTGGGTTAATTTTCCACTGCTTAACTGGTTGCTAAAAGTAATACTTTGCTCCAATTTTTTACGACCAATTAATAAGTACTATAAAATTAGATATAGTATCTAATTAAAAATATATAGTAACTTATTTTCCAATTGTAAATTAGAAAAGTATTCTCTATTATCATAAATTGAACTAAAGATTTAAATCAACCCGTCACTATGAAGAAATGGTATGGTATTCTATAATAAGTAGCTGTGCACCCGTTTCCGTTCGCGTGTACTACAAATTATTTGTATTTTAACTAATTCTTAAAAATACAAATAACTTAGTTTTATAAATTTGTTATATTATAATTTTAAGGTGCCCTTTTTAATAATCAAGCTTATTATTAAGCTTTCATTATTAAAATGATGCAAAGCTATTAAAATGTTGCATAATTCATCTATTGCCGTGCTTTTTTATACTTGTCAGAACAAAGTGTTCAAGTTAGATGGCATGAAAACTAATACGATCACAAAATGGTTTGGTTTATATGCCATAGCTTTGCATTTAAAATTTAACTTTTTAATTTACTCTGTCTCATAAAAGCGTGGATCCACAAACAGTGGATTAAGAATACTATTTGATTTACGAATATTGACGATTATTTTTACTGATGGGTTTTCCGAACAAATGTCTACTCTATTAAATTGGTTAATATTTATAGGTTTAGGAAAGTATATCTATAGAATGTAATTGACAGTCATTTTAGGACCGCTTAATTTATTTTTAACCCTGATTTCTATATTCATATACTACATAATAACGTAATAAAAAAATTTTAAAAAAAAATAAACCGCCTTCGATGTGAAAAACTAATAAGGCACTAAAAAGTGAAAAATAACTGAATTATTAAATTAACCAAATTAAATAAAAAATATTGATATTTGCACTACCTAATAATATATTTGAAGTCGATGCCGACCTACATTTCAAAGTTGCAGGTAATAAAATATGTATACTATACAGATATACTCGTACATCATGAGACACGAGAGTGGACCAAAACTTTGTATGTAGATGATATGAATTTAGGTTGGCATCGACTTCAAATATATTATTAGGTAGTGCAAATATCAATATTTTTTATTTAATTTGGTTAATTTAATAATTCAGTTATTTTTCGCTTTTTAGTGCCTTATTAGTTTTTCACATCGAAGGCGGTTTATTTTTTTTTGTAAAAATTTTTTATTTCTCCATTTTTAGTGTCCATAAATATATCTGGCTTCTAATGGGTATAATAAATCGGTTCCAATTTCACAAAAATACGTAGAGACGAAGTGGGCGAAAATCAAATAAACGATATTTCACCCCCTTAGGGGTTGAATATTTTCTTCAAATTTATATGGGACCACCTCTGAAAATAACCGATTCCAATAAAAAAAGAATCATTAAAATCGGTTCATAATTGACGGAGATATCTATTAACATACAAAAAAAAAAAAAAAAATACACAACCGAACGTAGTAACCTCCTCCTTTTTCGAAGTCGGTTAATAAAACATAAGAACATTAAAACGTGGTCCGGGAAAACATATGATTTAAAAATATCATACCAATACGTACTTTGGTTTTAAAAGTGTTGATTTACATTAAATGGTAATATAAATAAATAAAAAATATTGCTCGTGTGTAGGTTTTTTTTTCGAACTGGCTACGTTATTGACCTAGCAAGGTCTTAACAGCTTCACCGAACTACGAAGACGAGCGCTTAAGGCACTCAGCCGATTTTATTTAACAACTAGCTCAAAGGTGTACGGCACATTTCGACTTGGGCTGATGCCTAATACATGGAATTTGCGCCCTATCTTTTTTTTTTTAACGTGGGGAAATCCCTTATGGATACGCCACCCTCCCGGGGGAGAGAGTGGGTTATGTCCGAGTCACACGGATTAAAACCCTACGGTGTACCGACAGACCGTTTTGTGGGGGCGGCAAGGGATCGTTCAAGCTAATCAACCTTGTAGAGCCGCCCTCACGGTCCGCCCGAGCTAACCCAAACATATATACAACAACTCCAATATACATTTCGTATCGGATAATTTTCTAAACTATTTCAGTTTGATTAGGGGAGTGAGAATGAAGATAATTGAGAAATTCCTTATAAAATATAAAGGTATTAGAATGTATTAATATTATTTTTACAGCAATACAGAAGTTCTCGTGATGCGGACACGGATGTCTCAGAGATTGGTTATGAATACAGAAAGTCTGCAGCTATGGGTTGTTCAACCAGTATATTTGTCCAGGGCACTGAAATTTGGTGGCAACATTTTAATCATAAAAATATATATTTACCATTTGGGTCTTGATTTCTTAGTTCATTTATACTGTTTGTACTGTTTAATTATTAATATTATAATCAAAGAACATATTTAGAAAGAGACATATAACGTAATTAATTAATTTTGTATGCCATTTTTTACAACATTTTTTTAGTATTCGGCGATATAGCAATTAATAAATATTTAAATTAACAAATAATTCTGAAAACTTTGATCGAAATACTCGTAGGTAAATTGCTAGTAACCAACATAGTTATCATAAGAGTAATAATAATTTAGTTTTTTTCTGTATCGTAACATCAAGTCGACCATCAAAACCAGTATTATCAAATAATGATTTAAATCGTATTCAGACGATTTTGTACAGTTTCGTGCCGTGTAAGCAGCGCAGCGCTCTGTTTTACTTGCACTTGTTACTGTATATGTATATGTATATCTCTATGTATATCTCCCAACTACTGCTCACTTTGAATGCGTCTGGCAAGATGATAGAACCATCGAAACTGTCCGGCTACTATGTAAACATAGTTTAATATTAAATTAATTCAGGTTTTACAATATAAAGTAAGTATAATTATAAATTATAATATTATAAGGGGTATAAAATATTATATAATAAGGGGTGTCCGGCAGAGGGTTGTAACCATACTAACTGTCTGGTAATAAGCAACGCGAGTTTTTATATTATTATGTTTAAAATATATAAAAAAATTAGTTTTATTTTATGATAAATTTTAGATTGAATTTTATACACCTTTGTTACCTGCCAAAGCCACCGCTACCTCAGCTTCATGGGTGGGGATCATTCTTGCCTGTACTAGGGACACATATGAACAACTTTCAGCTTTTATAAAAATACGAAGGTCTGTCACTCACGAGCTCTTGGACCATATTGTTTTAAATCGTTTCCTAATAATAAACAACACAAATTACACATGAGTAAGAAGCAACTTACCCGGTTGATTTATTTTTTGCTGATTTGCTATCAACACCTAACACGGAACTACAATTCTACTTTGAAAAATACACTGTCTGTTGTCATTACTCATTTCTTGAAATTGTATTTGTAGTCAGTTGAAGTTAATTTACTCTAAACATGGTGTGTGTGTGTATACGTATTAAAATCGTATTTAATTTGTAACACATACATTTTGGAGATGATTAATATAGACGATAAAAAATTATTTCTGGAACCGCGTTACAGAGTTAAACAGCTCGATTTATCTTTAAAAATCTTAATAACTTGACTGTTTTTTTTTAAATATTTTATTACATCGGCCGCGGCCTTCTGATAAAATACAACTTTTAAATTATATACTTGTTAGTGGGATACCACGGAATAAAGCTCTTTTCTGTCTTCCGTTAGGAATACAACCTTCAAATTACTCGTCGTATGATAAATCATGTTAAGTTTCTGGCAACACTACTGATTAGTGACAATAAGTGAAATGTCAATAACTTGTTCCTAATTTTGTAGAAATAGATAGGTACAGATAGTTTGTTTACTTTGATAGTAAACAATTTTAGCATAAATGTTTTAATTTATAAAAATGTATTAATTGAACTTAGAATGATTAATTATGATGTAAAATTTATTACGAGTGAAGATACAATACACGTCAAAAGCGGCGACTTTAAAAGTTTCAAGTAAGTTTCTATTGAAATATGTGATTTCATTTATGTCATAACAAAAATCCATATTTTTTGTAGGTATGAAACGAAGAAAAGGGTCGAACAATCGGTGTATGATAGTGGAAAGAGAAATTTTTGTGAACGTCGCGGCGGCCTTTGGCGTGCGCCCCGTCCGCGACAACTTAGACAACTCGAGTCAAAGTTACGAGACCGTACTATTATAGCTTGCGAATGGATTAGTGAACGTCTCGTCACCATCGTGTTCAACTCTGGAACAATAGCCTATCTAACGATTAAGCTGGACACATTGGATGTCACACAAATATTATTTGACAGATATTTTGTGGGGAAACTTTCAGGACAAACTATTACGAGTGGTAATCTATGAGAACTTTTTTAATTATATATAACTAGCGGGCCAGGCGGACGTTGTCCCGCCCTCATAATAAAAAATCTTGACAAATTATATACCTAAACCTTCCTCATGAATCACTTTACATACTGGTGTAAACTACATGAAAATCCTTTCAGTAATTTCTGAGTTTATCACGATCGAACAGACAGATGTGGCAGAGGACTACTCCAGTGGTCAGACAACCTGGTCACTAAACCCAAAATTTGGCTGTAATAAGGTGAAGACAAGGATTTCCTTGATGATAATGATTGGTTATGATTATGATAAAAAGAAAAAGAAGAATGTAGCAACTTCATATATATAATCAAGCAGATAACATATATGTCATATACATATACCTTTTCAGGGTGTTATAAATAAAACTTGATTTTGTTTTCTTAATGCCTAATGAGTCATATCTAAATATTAGACTCATTTGTGTACACAACTTTTGCTCTTATATCTGTTGAAATTATTTTTAATAATGAGTACTAACCACCCTATCATTTATTTATTAGACTAAATTAAAATTATAATAGATACCATTTTTTTATATTTTTACAGTTGCAATATGCAAATCCCTAATACTCTTCACTCATGTAGATAAAGTAGCAACATTAGTAACTTTTGGGAAAAATAACTCATCTAGTCTTCCATGCCGTGTCACTGATAGAGATCCTCATCTGCAAGTAAGTAATAAAGTAAAACAGACAACAGATTCACAATACATGTAGGTGAAATTAAATATTCTTATAATGGTAGTTTGTCAAAGAAAAAAAAGATATTTGTTTTGCATACATATGTCTATTATTATAGAATGTGATTGTATTAAGTAGTCCGGTGAAGCTGTTAAGACCATGCTAGGTCAATAGTGTAGTCAGAAAGAAAAAAAAAATTGGATGTGACAGTGGTCTAAATCTTTCTCCATAAATTATGCTGGAATGGCTGCAAAGTTTCTAATAAGGTTAGGTATTGTAGTTGACTGTGTGATGGAAAAAGACATATGATACATTATTTACTGTTTTATCATCTCCTGGAGATGGCAGGCTACAAATAGTAATTTAAATTGTTGAAAAGAAAAAAACTGTTTATTTATTTTCATACTATCCACTTATTAAAATTTGATATTAAAACAAAATTAAACAATTTGCAATGTTGTTTGTTTTCTTTTTAATACATATTTTTTTATATCCATTTCTACTTCAATGAATACACCTTCATAGCCCTGTCTTTCATCAATAATTTACCTTAAATAACAAACATTTTAAAAGCGCAACTGAGTTTGTTTGTTATATTATTACACTTTTTTTATTCATCTGATCGCCATCAAACTTTAAATACACATAATTAGTAATACAGAAAAGAATATAGGGTAACTTTCTCTCAGAAACTATTCATGAGGGTTCAGTCAAAGCTATATTAACATGAGGGAAGCCGTAGCCAATAGCTAGTGTCTTAATATTCATAATCTATGCTCTTAAGATACCAAGGTAAATGAGCTAAGATTATAATTTTTAAAGTAATATAATGAATTTCTAGAGCATAGAACTGGGAGCGAGTACACGTCGTACAGAAAGACGTATATCATGTTACGAGAGTGGTAATGCAGTCTCTATATTAGTTTGGAGTGTAACCAATGCTGAACCAGGTCCATGGAGACCTGTCCTTGAAGATCATGCAAATCTACATCTATATCAGATTAACGGGTAATACCTTCAAATTTGATTGATATTAACATACTGCATTCAGGTCTATTTCATCACAGATTTACACATTCAGTGACACATCGCATGCGGGTATATTTTTCGTGGTATTATGCATGCAGTACACATTGCAAGTCTATTTCGTTGTTTTTTTTTAATCGAACTGACAAACACTATTCGCCTGACGAGCCTTCAAAGCTTAAACGCAATAATGTGGTGAGTGCTTAGAGCAATCATCCACTTGGCAACAAACTCCAGAATGTCAAAATAGCTGTAACTCTGCTTGGACTGTTCCCTTGAATGCAGCTTCACACGTAATTCCACCTGTATATGTTACTAAGTCACACAATTGTACATATATTTTGAATCTGTGAATTAACTAAACTATGTGAGTTCGAAAAATAAAGGAAGAAGAAAACTCTTCCGTTATATGTCTGCTCAATTATGGATATACGCCAGCAGGTGTGGAGCTGCTAACTCAACACAAGACCATTTATCTAACAAACTTAAATTCTTGAAAGAAACAATGCAAATAGTTGCCTAGCAACTAATCATCTACTAAATCATCATATTTTTCATCTTATTTTTATCAATTACTCTAAATACGTATTTCAAGTGACCTGCGCTCCAATGACAGTCTTATATAAATGTATTTTTCCCGCATGCCGTTAAAAATGACATTTAATGTTTTGCTGTTCTACTTTCTATTTTTCACTATTATAATTATCAAATTTACTGTTTTTCAGGTCAAATGTAAATTTAATAGCGTATCACCAACTAGAAAATGATACATTATCTGCAGAACTGTCACACAGATGGGAGAATGTAATCCATGTAGTGGAACAGGTTGATAGTCAAAAGGTATGTTTTTATTAAGCATTATTTTTCAATTATCTCATGCAAATAAGTGCAATAGGTTTTTCTGTGAAGCTTATTACTAAGGACTTTATATTTTAAGAATTCTGTTTTATAATTATTTAAAATAAACCTTTGGAAAATACAATTTGATGATGCCTTAGTTGACAGCGTGTTCGGATACAGCATCTATGGACGTAGGTTTGAATCCCTGAAACTGTGTTGGTACTTTCAGTGGAGGGAAACGTGATGAAACCATAGCATGGTGGTTGGGTTTTTTCCCAATCCACGTGGCTAGATACCACCCTCTATTTGAAAATCTATGACAAAGATTCTGTTGGTGTGTTCCGGCAGCTGTACTTCAGAGCCAGTCCCTATCTAGGTTTAACGGATTTACCATCTTAGACCATGTCATCATTTAACATCAAATGACAGGTTATGCAGTACTCGCTTCTCGTTCTAAATCAATTAAAACAATAATTGCTTAATATTTGACCTAATTATCTGGAGAAATACAAACATTATATTCAATCCCACCTGGAGTGGCGTCAGGGGTTATCCAAATTCTGGAAAAAGTAGTAGTCTGTAGGCGCAAGGTAGGGTAGGTAAGTAAGGCGGATAATGGAGAACTTCCAACCCCAGTTCTTGCAACTTGGAGACCGTCTGCTGTGCAGTATGAGGTCGCGCGTTGTCGTGCAGGAGCAGCGGAGACGAACGATTGACCAATGCTGGTTGGAGATGTGCCAGCTTCTCCATCATTGTATTCAGTTCTTCACAGTACACATCTGCAGTAATGTTCACCCCGTTTGGTAAGAAGCTGTGATGAATCACACCGGCGCTAGACCACCAAACAGTGACCATCACTTTTTTAGGGGTAAGTTTTCGTTTAGGGCATTGTTTAGGTGCTGAACCAGGATCCAACCAACTTGCTGAGCGCTTGCGGTTATCAAACAGAATCCATTTTTCATCGCAGGTAACAATGCGGTTCAAAATTCCTTCATTTGTGTGTCTGTTGAGCAGTGCAAGGCACTTCTCTACGCGTACTTCGCGCTGGCGATCATTGAGTTCGTGGGGCAACCATTTGTCAAGCTTTTTTACCTTGCCAATTTGACGCAAATGGACCAATATTGTTTTGACGCTAACGTCGAAAGCTGCTGCTAATTCAGCCGTAGATTGTGTATCTTCAGCTTCCACAATCGCCTTTAATTCGTCATTGTCAATGACCGCGAGGTTCATTTTTCAGGTCGAAATTCCCAGAACGGAAGCGAGCAAACCAATAACAGGTGGTGCGTTGGTTTGTAGTGTTAGCTCCGTAAACGTCGTTGATGTTGCGTGCCGCTTGTGCCGCGTTGCTGCCACGACGGTACTCATATTCCATAATTACTCGAATTTTTAACGTATCCATGATGACAAAAAAGATTGAAATGCGATGAAAATGTAACACTAATCAATAAACAAATGACTACTTTTGGAAAAAGAATTAATTTGAAATTAGAATTCTTACCCAAACAAAAATTATTTTGATTTGAAATGGCCAGTACTACAGAACGAATTGTCGTTTCATTCATAGGTAAAAACCTATTATGAACTAAATAAGGAACTATTGTGCGTAATATTATCGAAGGTTACAAGCTCCGGGTCGCTGCTGACAGGTTTCGTCATTCAAATTTTATTTATTAGGTTTGTATTCATACTTTTGAAAGTCTTAGAACAGACTTTAACTTAAGTACGTTGTCCCGCCCTGATTATAAAAAAATCCTTGACAAATTATATACCAAAACGTTCCCCATGAATCACTTCATGCACTGGTGAATCGCATGAAGATCCGTTCAGTAGGTTTTGAGTTTATCGCGAATAGACAGACGCGGTAGGGGACATTGTTTTATACTATGTTTTTTTTAATTTTTATTGTAGCACGGCAAAATTACTGCACTGTGCCTGATGGTAAGCACAGTGCAATCCAAAAACAATGGCGACCACAGAGTGAGACACACTATCCATCGCCGGTCGCCGCTGTCATGCCGGCCTGCGAACAGCTGGATATGCACAGACTGATCCCTAAACGCGAGCCGCAGAAGCGAATCACTATGACGGGCTTTTTCGCCATATACATGGTGGTTGCGACCCAGTCAGGCTGTAGAATCTTACCACCCCGCTGTCGCCATTGCCTCGTTCGTTATTCAGCAGGGAGCACCACGTGCAGGTGAGGTTGGCTTGGATGTCTCCAGTCTTAGATGTTATTCGACACCCCTTATACCCCAAAATATGTAATGATTCCTAGGCACCTATAACAATTTTCTTCACGGAAATCGTAAAAGCACCGACACGCTAGATTTACCTTCTTATTATATGTATAGATAGATATATAATAATTAACAATTTATTGTTTTACAGACTGGTGTAAGCTTGCATTGGATTCGATATGAAGTGTCGAATGGTAGTAATCGTGTTGTAAAGTTATCATCGCTATCAGAGAATGCGATCTACGTGTCTCTGTCCGCACCAGCTCGGGTAATTCGACGCTCGAGTAACGACAATCGCCTACTTATCGCTTGTATCGATGGATCCCTACATATAGTGCATCATACTGCCGGTCTTACTCATTCAACGAAAGCTGCATTTGTGAGTTTCCTTCAGTCTATTTATTTGTTTACATGTAGAATGAGAACTAGAAAAGTTTTTAGAGTACATAATAGAATGTTATAATTAGAATTCCAGGTTATATGCAATATATAAGTAGTTACATGTCAAAATATGGGATATTCCTGTATTAAGTTTTTTTTGTTTGGTATCAAACAACAAAATTCAAATTAAATGTCGTTACTTTTACAAATATGTTTTAGTAATCATATTTTCAATGTTTGTAGTAACATATTTCTGAATATTTAAATCAATAAATAGTACAATCAATATTCATCCTTGTCTAGTATATATTTTTGTTTTACTCATCCTTGTAATAATGGCATATGATCCTACTAAAACCTATGGGAGGCATACAATTAAATGGTATATAAAGTAAAGGGATTTAATATGCAAACACATATTTTGTAATATATATTACTAGCGGGCTCGGCAGACGCTATCCCGTATAAAAAAAATCCTAGACAAGTTATATACCTAAACCTTCCTCGTGAATCCCTTTAGCTACTGGAGAAAACCACACTAAAATCCGTTCAGTAGTTTATCAGTTTATCGCAAACAAACAGACAAATACCTAATCTGGTACCCAATAATAATATTATATATCCTTCGTTGGTATTTCTGATTGTGATCATTTGACTTTAGTATAATTACAATTAATATCGCTAATTTAAGCGTTAATACTCAATAAGTAATAAAATGTACATCATTATTTAGGAAAAAATTGCTTGCTCGCAACAGCTTATTTTAGGGTATATCGTCTCTATATTAAATAATGTTATAACAAGAAGATTACAATTTTTCGTTTATGATTTAATATGTGACTTTATTAGTTGTTTCTCATTTCTTGAAGTATAACTAAAAGTAATATAAAAAAAGAATTTTTAAAATCGGACCACTCTGCAAAAAGTTACGCGTGGTCATACATTAAAAAAAATATATATATACATACGCGTGGACTTCTCCTCCTCCGTGAACCTCCTTCGTTTTTTTCGTTTTTTTTCGTCGGTTAAAAAATTAAAAATAACTGTAGCTTAAACTGTTATTTTTTTTACAACTGGCTAACTAATTTTCTATCGTAACATTAGAGTTTTGAAGATTTTACTTCGCTTACTCATAGATAGCAACTGAAGTTTGGTGGGCTGAAGAGCTGATTGTTGCTGCAGAAGAAAACGGTAGACTCCAGTGCTTCGACCGGGCCCTTACATTACTCAATCACCATACCAAGTGCTTGGATCTCACGACTTATTCACGGTATTCCATTTATTTACTAGCTGTACCCGTGGCACGATATTTTTTTCTCGAACTGACTACGCTATTGACCTAGCAAGGTCTTAACAGCTTCACCGGACTACTAAGGCGAGCGCTTAAGGCACTCAGCCGATTTTGTTTGAGCAACCAGCTCAAGGGTGCACGGCACACCTCGGCTTGGGCTGCTGCCTAATACATGCAATTCGCGACTTATATAAGCTAGCTATTCATACATATATGAGTTGTTGAAACATATATGTGTACCAAGCATACATATCTCAACAACTGTTAAGTGTATTTTGTATTGGAAAATCCCGTGTCACGCGTTATTACACAATAATTATTTCCGCCTCATGATGTCATTCTCAACCATATTTTATTAGTTCTTTTAATATTATTATTTATCATGTTTACAGCCTATCAATTTTGGAGAAACAATGTGCTCATTATTACAAAGTTTCATTACAATTAATTCAACATATAGATGTTTTTTTTTAAATTTATTTTGGGTTTCGTAAAAATACTATTGATATATTTAATTCCATTGTAGAATGACATATACTTTTTATTAAAGATCTCTGTTTACATTAGGTCAAGTCGTTTTCAATTCAGAAACAAGAAAACAGATGGTTTTTTTTAACGTCCTTCGTCATTTTGGAAAAACATTACATATATATTCCAAACGAAAGAATTATTTATACACATTTTAATAGCCATTATAGATGTATCCTGTACGTATATTGTTTTGGGAATGGTGACGGTTGTTTAGATGTATTGCTAAACTTGTAGAATATTTGGCTGTATCTAGTAGTTACGCTGCAATACTATGGTATAAGAGGCCTATGGCGCCTTCCAGAAGAAAGGCATAGGCATAATCACCACATCAGCTTACGACGTACTTGCGTTTTAAAACTCCGAGAAATCCACTTTTATATGTTCTCTCATGGAGTAGTACTACAAGAACATTTTTCCTTACTCGATTTCTTCAGAGTTTTTTACTTCACAGTCAGCCGGTAGTGTTTCCAATTGAAATAATTAAATGTACGCGAATTACTGCGAACATTGAATTGACATTCCATCTGTCAAACCATTCGACCGTCACAGAGCTGCTCAAAAATACATTATTTCACTAGGCGTCGAAATAAATGACTTCCACAAAACGTTACCTCCTTGGCATTATTACATAGTATAAAACAAAGTCCCCTACCGCGTCTGTCTGTCTGTCTGTTCGCGATAAACTCAAAAACTACTGAACGGATCTTCATGCAGTTTTCACCAGTAGCTAAAGTAATTCATGAGGAAGGTTTTAGTATATAATTATAGTATTTTATTATCAGGGCGGGACATCGTCCGCCGATCCCGCTAGTACAGAATATATTTTAAAATATTTAAATACTTGCTTCTGTCCGCGGCCTCACTCCCATTAATGTAGAATTAACTTATGCCTCGGGAAAAGTACTATTTTTTTTCGACCAAGGTTAAACCCTGTGTCATTTTCTGCATGGAATGACAACTTAACAGATAAACTTACATTCGTATTTATAATATTAGTTGTGATGTTTTATTTTTTGCAGCGATCCCCGACGACTGAAGTTATTGGCAACACAGAACGGGAAATCGGGACCTATTATGTTAGCTTCTTTTACTGGTGGACCACTGATGTTGCTATACCTCGCTCATCCTCGTCTAATAACGGTATTTTCGAGTTATTTTTGCAAAACATTTCGTTATTATCAGAGTTGATTTACAGACTTTTTACTAATCTATGATATTTTAGAGTAGTTATAATAATTTTAAAAAAAATGTTACACAGTCGTCTCATTCTATCGCGTTCCTCTATATCTTTCAGTTAACAATATAACTTTTTTTTTTATTTATATAACTTTCTGTTTGGCCAAGTATCAATTTTCCGCCCTTTTTGCGACAGAAATGTTTCACTAAAGAACGTTGCACTAAAATTGGAACCTTACATTTTACATATATCCCATCTAGAGATATTTTTCTTCAAAAAACATTGTAATTCTTACTGGAACTAATTTACGTTAGTCGCGTTCATATAGAATTTACTTATATTTCGTGAACAGTACTTTTTTTTAAGTGCCCTCTATGCTTGCCACAAAAACTCTCTGGAAATTTCTAATAAGACGGCCCCCCATCTTCATAGTTTACTGAAATGATCGCAAGAAATCATTACCTACTCGACAATAGCAGTAATAATCTACTGCAAGATTAGTTGCCAAAAAGAAACCTACTAAAACATATTGTTAAAATAGACAACGCAGATGAAGTCGCGGGTATCAACTAGCTTATATATAGACTAGCGGTGCCCACGACTCCGTAGGCGTGGAACCTAATGTATAAAAACGGTGACTAATAAAATTAAGTTTTATTAAGTTAAGTCCATTTACTTATCTACATTTCACTCGTACTTAACTTGCGCCGTCATTAAAATTACAATAACTTTTGATAAAGTCAACCGATTCTAATGAAACCAAGACTAAATGTTACTCGAGAGATATGCTTTATTATTCTTGGTAAGGTTTTATCGGAGGTTTAAATCAAACAGACAGACAGACGTTTCTAGAACGATTGAAATGTATTTTATTCCTTATTCCAAGATACCTGCAACATTTTTTTTTTTGTCACAAAAATCTAAAAGTATTTATTTATTCATAGTTAATAGACAAGCAGCATAATTGGTGATACGTTTTGTCGGGTTTTGGTCACTGCAGATGTTCACTTATTATAGTGAGTTTATTTATCCGGAGCCAGTTGTCGTGTCGGTTTTTAAAACCATGGACAGAGCTAGCGGATACTACTTCGTCAGGCAATCGGTTCCAGTTCACAGACACTCTGTTACTGAGGGAATTGTGTGCACTTGTTGTGTGTGAAAGTGATCGAAAGACACCTTAGATTTACATTATGTTACATTACAGGCTTGGATTCGTGCAAGGCGATCGTCCAGTGCCGTTGCCCTGTTAAGGACAATGGACTGGGAGCGTGAGGGCAACCAGTGTCTTTGGGCCGTTAATAAGCTGGTCTGTGCTGCGTTACGCAGTGGTGCAGGTATTTCTTGTGATCTAAAAGCACTAAGTATATCTATACATGTTTGATTCTGTTTTATTATCCTATAAGAATATAACAGCTGTCGACTGAATCGATTTATACATACCTTCACTCATCTGATCTCATATTCACTTCATTCATGAGTGTGAATGGTTAACTCTTTTTTCTACTATATTCATTATGTAAGCTCTAATAATGATGTAGCAACTAAATTATCGATGACTTTTGTGTATAATATATTTATACAATTAAGCCGTTACATTTAAAAATGAACTAAATCCAATTTTAATCATTCAAAAGATTTCCAGTTTTTATACAATGAAAACGAAGTTCAAATTTAGCCGTCCATAAGGTTTTCGTTTTCTTTTACGGTGTTCATATTTTACGTGTACAAAATTTAAAAATCTTGAAAAATAATGTAAAATATTAGGAACGGCTAAAATTGGATTTAACTTATTTTGAAATGTGATGATATAATTATAGAGGCAGTAGGGGAGGAAAGTTGCGCGGTGGGTGCGCTCGGTGCGTTTCTAGCGCCCCTCTCTCCTCACTCTACTGCAGCGCTGAGGTACGCGCCGCCCCTCCATGATCTGGCTAGAAAGCTGTTCCACCACTTGCTCAGGTACAATCTAATATCTTCACTGTTCTAAATTAACTTTTTATTATTAACACTTTCTGTACCACCGGCGGTGCACGTTAAAATCAATCTTTAAGTCACGTGTATCACCGGTGATACACGTCAAAATTGATTTTTAGGTCACGTGTATCACCGGTGGTACACGTTGAAATTAATCTTTAAGCCACGTTATCACCGGTGATACACGTTAAAATTAATCTTTAAGCCACGTGTATCACCGGTGGTACACGTTAAAATTGATCTAGCCCACGTGTACCACCGATAGTACATGTTAAAATTTATCTTTAGGCGACGTGTACCACCGATAGTACAAGTTAAACTTGATTTGTTTTTTTTTTCTTCGAACTGACTATGCTATTGACCTAGCAAGGTCTTTACAGCTTCACCGGACTACACCGTTAAACTTGATGTTTAGGCCACATGTACCATCAGTGGTGCAAGATTTGATGACTACTAAAAACGAAAGAATTACTTATATCGTGTTATGTATGCTATTGTATTGTAATATTGTATGATACTACATCTATTTTTTATCAAAATATCAAATGGCCTGCAGCACATGTCAAGCAGAAATGTCTTGGCACGGAACATGTTACATTAATTTTAACTAGAAACAAAGTTTCAATTTACAGTTGTTCTAATATAAATATTAATAAATATTGTTAACTATTATAAATTATGTTATCATTTAAATCTATACAAATAAATGAATGAAAAAAGTTAAACGATTACATGATATATATATATATATATATATATATATATATACTAGAGGGCCCGGCAGACGTCGTCCCGCACTGATTATAAAAAAGAAACCTTGACAAACTATATACCAAAACGTTCCTCATGAATCACTTTATCCACTGGTGAAAGCCGCATGAAAATCCGTTCAATAGTTTTGGTGTTTATCGCGAACAGACAGACAGACAGACGCGTTAGGGGACTTTGTTTTATACTATGTAATGATAGATATATATATATGAACGATATTTTTACCTAATTTTGAAATGTAACGACACAAATATTGACGAGGACCGTATATTACTATATTGTACTTTGTATCGATTTAACGTGAATATTGTGGACAGACGTGGTAGATTAGAGAAGGCGTTGTCCCTCGGTGTGGATTTGTGTGCTTGGGACCTGTTCTGTGACGCGCGCTGGGCGGCTCAAGCGCGATCTCTCTCCCCACTTGCTGAGGAAGCAGCTGCTCTAGCCGATACGTATATGCAAATGCAACGACAACGTCATGGTAATTAACACACATATAACCATTTAAAAACACGAACAAAAGTAAGTAAAATCTGCGTTAGAGTTCACAATAAAGACCCAGAGTATGTTACCGATTCACAACAAAGACCCAAAGCACATTACCAATTCACAACAAAGACCCAAAGCATCTTACCGATTCACAATAAAGACCTAACATACATTACCGATTCACAACAAAGACCCAACACACATTACCGATGTACCGGCAAGCTTTCAAACATCATGTCAAGCGGGTTTCGATATTGAAAGGCTATTATTACAGGGTGGATCATTATGTGAACCAAGGTGATGTCTGGTAGTGACACCTCTCTCTCTAAAAGTAAATGTAACTGTAATATATTTTTATACAAATATGTACGATGAGAAGGTAATCACTTTGAGCTTCTTGCCGATTTTGCTTGAAAGCCTGGGTTGGTTTCCGAATCGGTGATAGTTTTGCGGTTGATAATCCTCTTCTGAGGACTTTAATTGAATAAAATACTTTTGATTTGAGTCAAGTAAGCTCGATTAATCTCAATAAGATGATGATATCCTCGCTGGAAGTTCCATGGAAGTTTTTATGATATCTCAGAATTCATGTCCCGTGGTAAGCTATATTATGCAAGATGCCACAGACATTACATTGTATAGATACACTAGATAAAATCTCGCCAATAAACCTCTTTCGTCACCTCGATAAGATGATGGCATCCTTGCTAGAAGTTTCTATGGAAGTTTTTATGACATCTCAGAATTCATGCCCCATAGTAAACTATATATACAAGATGTCACAGACATTACATCGTATAGATACACCACTCTTGCCATCTTACGAAAAAACCTCTTATATGTCTTAATTAGTCTTAATAGTTTTTATATGTCTTACAGAATCATGTTCAGAATCCTGTTCTGAATGCAGTTCCCAATCGTATACCGGTTCTGAAGGTGGAACGAGTGTGTCTTCCGAAGCAGTTAGAACTAAACCCCCACCACTGCCTCGAGTTTCACTACCCACGGTACTACCGGTACCCATAACACAACCCGAGCCGATGTCAACGAACAGCATTCGACCCAACTTACACCAGTATCTAGAACGGGACAATACAATATGGAACAAGGATGTCATAGATGAGACATACTTAAAAAGTACATACGGTGACCGCTTAAAACCAATATTGTCACATAACTCTAAATGGCATAGCGTCGATGGGTTATCTAACTACAAAATGACCACAAACAATATCCTATCTTCGATCAGTGAAGTGCCGACTAGATTCACGAATTCAATCATAGACATACCAAGATTGAACGATGACAGATTACCGACAACGAATTACAAACATTTGTTTCAAAGCGAACTCAAAGATGACTCAACGCACACTCTCTACCGTTATCAGAACAAAGGTTATAATCCAGTTATGGGTATGAACTTTAAACCGTATAGGAATGAAAACGATACTGTTGAGAGACGAGGTAACAGAACAGAAAGAAATAAAGTGAAGTTCTCTGACACTGTCACCATTGCTGTCGTATCGGTAAGTTAAAAATTCTACATAATACTGCTCAAATACACAGTTATTATCCTTAAAGGTGTCCATAAATATTGAAACAACTAAAAGGTCGATTTTTTAAAATAAAAGGTTGAAAATTAGTAATCGCCCATGATTTTTTGCGATATTTACAGTATTAAATATAATAAGGATTACAGATAATTTATATTGTTCGGGATAATATAGCTTGTTATTAGTGAAAGAATTTTTTAAATTAAAACAATACCTTTAAACATAACTTCCTAAAAATGCAAATTTTGCTTATTTATAATAGTAGTAGATATACCAGGCGAATGTTTAAAGGTTAACACCCTTCAATCTTGTGATAGTTCATGGTCACATTTAAGATATAAAATAATAATATCAAAACAAATACTAATAAACAACAAAGAAAACCTTAGTTAAAGTTTGTTCTAAAACTTTTAAAAGTGTGGGAACATCAAAAAATCACGCCTCGGTTCAATGAACAATTTTAAAAGGGCGCTTTTCAAGTTTAGTCATTACGTAACTGCTTAACGTGGGAACCCCGCACGGTAGAACAAAGGAAAGCGGTGCCCGGGTCGAGATGCGGGATGCGGCCTGGACTGCGCAGCGGATCGTGATTCATTAGTTTCCCGTATTTATTACACCAGTTCGTTTTCGCATAAATAACCTGATGTTGAGTGTATAATCACTCTGTATATCGCTTCTCGAGATAATTAGGTCAAATATTAAGCACCTATTTTTTTAATTGATTTAGAACGAGAATCGACTAATGATTATCCTGTAAAAATATTACTGGCGACTAACCAGTCGCGCTGTATGTAATAACGTTTAATCATAATATCATTTATTTTTTTTAATTTAGTTGGCCATCGTTCTGAACATTACTATTCTGATTGCTATACCATGGAAATAATTTTGTTTCTATATAGTATTATTAAGTGAACGTTACATTATAGGTAAAGAACTTGTCTTTATATGTAATATAAAGGTGGCAAATTAATTATAATCACCAATCTTCCATGTGTAGGACAGTTCAAATTGTCCGGACAGTGCACGAGAACTAGCTGAGAGTCTACCGTTATGTGCACCGCACAAGTACCTGAGTGCGTTCGCGCCGCACCCACACACGCAGCCCGCTCAGAGCTCGCACACCGTACATCCGTCAGGCAGTATATCCGTAATGGCCGCTGAGCCCGGTACTACGCTTGACTACGTTGAAGTATGACGCACGCACGCACTCAGTAACCCGCACGCACGCATACAGGAACGCGCACGCACGCCCACAGGAATGGGCACGCACGCACGCACTCAGTAACCCGCTCGCACGCCCACAGGAACGTGCACGCACGCCCACAGGAACGTGCACGCACGTACACAGGAACGCGCATGCACGAACTCTGGAACCCGCACGCACGTACACAGGAACGCACACGCACGCATGCCTGCACAGACTTTTTTGTCATCATGTTGCACTTGCACTATCAATCATCCTAAACGTTTCATTTGTGATAATAATTGTCAGATCGCCATTTTCCACGTGTTCCCTTATTTCACGCTGTAAAAAAAATTACTTACTCATAATAGTAATAGTTATATCAATACTTTCTTTTATCAAACTAGTTATTTATTTAATAACAAAATGGCAATCTCGCAGTCCTCACCTCAATTGAAACAAGTAAATCATGCATGTAAATAATTTCTCTCATTATGAATCTAATAGTATATGGACAGTACTCGTGAAATTTATATTTATTTGTAAAATATTTAAATTTGCACCACTGATAATATGTACGGTAGAATATCTTAAATTGAACTTCGATAAGTCAAAATTTACAATGACTGCAATACATAGATGACTCGGTTCAAGTATTTCTGTAGGTGGAATTTCACTGCATATTTTCTCCGTAACTATGTAATATATGAGCCGTTACATTTTAAAATAAGCTTGATACAATACATTACTTTAGTTTTCTACATCTTTTTTATACATGTAAAATATGAAGATAAAAAAAAACTAAAAACCATATTATGAACAGCAAAATTTGAACTTCGTTCTCGGTGTATAAAAACTGGGAATCATAAAAAAAGATTAAAATTGCATTTAGCTGATTTTGAAATGTAATGACTCGTATTTAATTATATTACAATGCTCTATTTTTTTTGCAAATTTGAATTACCGGTGCACTATACTTATATCGAAGTATTACAAGAATGTAGGAGTGCACTTATTCTATACATGTATATAAAGATGTATCTAGTATTAAAAAATTAACTACATATTAATAAAATATATATATAGCATTCAAGTATTATATACTTAAGAAAATTTAGTAATTTTAAGCACAATTTTAGTAATTTTTAATCTGCTTTCCACCTTCTCAGCAATAGTAAGCAAAGCTTTTCTCGGACACTTAAATATTGGCATTATTTTTACAAACTCTCGACAGTTTTGTTTTTATAATGGGTTGCTGTCATAATCGTTATTTTGCCCCGAAATCATCAAAAATGAGAATTACATAAACTCCTCTAACCCTCTTTTATGTTAAAGTTATACTTGAACAGCCTCTTACTACAACTGTTTTCTGTTGTGACTGGCGAACGCTACTTGCATTGAAATGAACTGCATGCTATATTATATTACAATATATAATATACACATGATATATGAATGCATATATCATGTTATAATATTAATGTCGACAGTGGAAAAGAAAAAACCTTTGTATTAACAACTTCGAACGTTAATCAGCTAGGTTTTACACCTGCCTACGACTTCATCAGAAAAAAGGGTGTGTGTGCGATTCACACACGATAGAATTGAAACTTCAGTAAATGGACAAAAGAATGAGATAATATATTTTTCCTGGATTTTTTTTTATTTACGCAGCCGCATACAGTGTTCAGTAGTATTAGCTCACGTACTTTTAAGCAAGTATTAAACAGTGTGCAATATACATACACACCGACAATTGCTCTCTCGCTCTGGCTCACTAATTACAGGCGACTATGCTTAGAATACGGGAGTGGGGATGCTACGAAGCATGACACAAAAAGGAGAGACCGATAATATAAAATACTATGTACATTTCTGTCTCATTCTTTGCCGGCTTCATCCTACACATTTTTGTATTTGTATCTCTTACCTGTCGTTTGTCCGTTGCATCCGGTTTGAAATCACAACGAATATAAAGAGGTTTCATTTCAAAAAATTATGAAAACAAATACCTATATAAGAATAGAAACAAAAGTACGAATACGCTACTCAATGTTTCGACATGAGATCTTACGTAAAAAAAGTTATAGCATGCCTTAATTTCAAATTACAATTTCATCGGTTATTTTCTATCCACTGTGAATATATCTCTTACCGTTTTAGAAACACGCTAATAATTTGTACGTGTACACTCATGCATTGTGCTTGTCATGCCACAATGAAGTTACATTTTAGCAATAATTGTCATTATCTTGAATATGAATAATTTTTTTTCAGAAAACGCTGTACAAAAACCCCCTAAGATAAAGGTCGTCCACTTCGGTATGGTGTGAAAGTATACTAAGTATAATTTAAAGTAATGACTTATTGCATTTTCGTACATGATTTCCGTCCATTAGTGTAATAATTAATTAAGTTTTAAATATCTATCAATTTAACTAAGAACATGTTTCAGTCACATTTTAGGGTTGTAAGTAGTTAAAAAATACTTATAAATACCTAAAATTACTGAAATTCCTCGATTTTTTTTCCAATAGACTATTGTCATATTTGCTCTGTATATAGCTAGAAAAATAAATACAATCGAGGATTATAAAAGATTCAAGTCTAACCTAGAGAATTATATTAAATCCATCCATTTCGCAACATAGATTTTACTAAATTATATAACAATTATACATAGCTCTATAACTAGCATACAATAGTGAAATCTCAATATTAAAATAGAGCTAAGAATATGATGATGGTTGTGATCTGTATATTTTAAAATATATACACTCTTAAGTAATGTAAGTAAACAATATTTTATATACAGAACAAAATGTTTTATTTCTTGAGTTTGTTATATTTTCTTAGACCGTTTACAGGTTTTTTTTTTTTTTTGTAAATAAAAATATGATTTTGATTGTGTTATTTTTGTTTCCAACAAAGCCAATGTACTCCCAGCCCTGAACCTACACAAGTGACTATTTTTAACTCCATAAATTTCACACTTTAGTAAGATAAATGTAGGCAAAAGTTTAGATAGGCAAGATAAAAGTGCTACATTAAAAATTAAGTGTTTTAATTTTTATGTATTTATTGTATCCTACCTACACCCGCATTTTAGTATGTAAGAACGAAGACATACTTTTGACTCGTACTTTTTTTGTGTAAAACGCTGGCCATTTGGCATTTTCAGTAGCGGTATGTCCTACTTCAAATTAGTATAGCGTGATGGTTCCTGCATACATTACGCGTATGCGATGCAGATTGATCCGTCAGACCGACGCACGGGTACCTATAGGAAGACGTCTATTACCTATAAATTATTGTATACTTAATACCTACTTTATAATCAAATCGCTATTTTGGAGAACACCTTCCACAAACATTACCACTTTACAATGAGACTGTTAGAGTAGGATAAACAATTAAGATAGTGAACATATTTATTTTTAAATGTCTGGCTATAATAACTTCATGTCTTTTAATAGCGTTTAAAAGTTAGTGAAAGGAAAAAATGGTAAAGCCATTGAAAAATCAATATAAAAACAAAATAACACCCAGAAATAACTATTACAAAGCAGATTTTAACCAGATTATGTTAACATATTTTTATAGGGTTTTGAATGAGATCATAGCTAAACATGCCCCTAAAAAACAACTTTGATGGTGGTAGAGCCACGCTGAAACTATTATTGATTTCAGCATGAATGGGTCGGCTCGCCCGGGGTAGTACCACCCTCTCATAGAAAACCGACGTGAAGTAACAGTGCTTGCATTGTTGCGTTTCGCTCGGTCAGTGAGAGCGCCGGAGACCCATCTCCCCTCCCCTCTCCTCTCCCAAATCCTTCCCTCCAAAGGGTGGCAACGCACTTGCGACTCCTCTGGGGTTGTTAGTGTCCATGGATGGTGGTGATCACTTAACAGCAGGTGACCCACATGTTCGTTTGCCACCTATGACATAAAAAAAAAAAAAAAAAAAAACCCCCAATAATTCCAAATTTCCACCTTGGTGTAACGGCACACTTGCTAGAATACTAAGACAGAAACAAAGACTACTTCACATATACAAAACTTATGAAAATCCACTTGACTGTATATCTTTACGAATAATTAGTAAACGGTCCACCCGGTACTGACGAAAAAATGCTATGACAATTATATCTGCAATATCGAAAAGAACATTACAACCAACCCCAAAGCTTTTTGGACATTTCTTAAAAATAAACGTGGAACCAATACTATCCAGTTCCCTTCTACCATGTATCTTAAAGATACAACTATGACAAACGGTAAAGACGTATGCCAGTCTTTTGCTAGTCATTTTTCGTCAGTTTTCTGCCATGAGAATAATCTTACTCATATTACATATCAATAGTATTGACTATAATTCGCAATCTCTGTGTAACATTTATATTCCTTACAAACATATTTTCAGTTAATTAAAAAAATTGGACATTAAAAAAGGTGCCGGCCTAGATGAGATTCCTCAGGAATATTTATATCTAAATGTTATAGATCTCTCTGTTTGCCTTTATTCTTATTATATAATAAGTCCTTAAACATGGGTATGTTCCCTACGATGTGGAAGGTTGCTAAAGTCACTCCAATATTTAAGGGTGGTGATGCAGTAGATATCATCAACTATAGACCTATATCAATACTCCCTGTTTTTGCCAAGATTTTCGAAGCATTAATGGTACCAACCTTACAAACCCACACGAAGCATATCTTCACTCACCATGGTTTCATCAAGGCACGCTCCACTTACACTAACTTAACAAGCTACTGTGACTACCTGATGTCTGCTATGGACAACCGGAGCCAATTTGATGTTATATTCACCGATTTCTCTAAGATTAATTCTCTAAGGAAATTAGATGCAATAGGCCTTGGGGGTCCTCTCATTAGCTGGTTTGACTCTTATCTAAGTAATAGAACCCAATTCGTAGTCGTTAAAGGCTTCAGTACTGAAAGATACAATACTTTGTCTGGAGTTCCTCAAGGATTCCATCTGGGGCCATGGCTATTTAATGTTATCATTAACGACATTATCGATTCCTTGACGCATAGCCAGCCCTTTTTATTTACGGACGACTTAAAATTAGTCAAGGTAGTCAGTACAAATGAAGACTGCATTAATCTGCAACGTAATATTGATTCACTGACAAAGTGGTGTACCAGTAACGGAATGGTGTTAAATGCTGAAAAATGTTACCATGTAAAATTCACCAGAAATCGTCAGGTTATACCATCCAGTTATACCGTATGCAATACAGCCCTCAAAGAAGTCAACTACATAAAGGACTTGGGTGTGTATTTCGATTCAAAGCTATCATTCATACCTCACGTCAACGATATTATATACAAAGCATCTAAAACGTTGGGGTTTATTATAAGAAATTGCAAAGGATTCCAATATCACAAAACTAAAATTATATTATTCAATACCTTTGTCAGAAATACTTTAGAATACTGTAATGTAGTATGGTACCCACTGTATAAAAAACACCAAGAGCGAATTGAATCGTTACAAAAGAGATTTGTACGTCACCTGACCTATAACATCGTATAGGAGTAAACGTAAATATTTTTATATCGATAACCTAAAATTCTTTGAAATTGACTCCTAACCACTCGAAGGCAACTGATAGATCTCATTTTCCTTTATAAAACATTGCATGGTATAATATTGGTATGGTATTGCAGTTCCTACAATTTTTCTTCTTGGTTCTCCTTTAATACACCGCATGCATTCCCAAGACACCCCATCAATTTACTAAAAACTCCAACCATAAGAACTAATATTGGATTAAATGCACCTGTATCAAGACTGAGTACTCTGTACAACAAATTGGGAAATGAACTGGACATCTTTGGAAATTCGTTTTGCACTTTCAAGGAAAAAGCATTATTGTTGCCGAGACATAAATTTTACTTCCTAACAATTTACAAACAATAACTTTACTATGTTTCCGTTTTTGATATTGTATTTCCTATTCTTGTTACTGAACTTTTTCATTCTATTGTCATAATATTTCTACTGTATTAGCTACCAAGGATTATTTGTTATTATTAACACAATATAAACGTGTTTGTTTTTGTAGTGTATTGATTTAGTTTGTTTACCATGTAACACATGCTATGGTAGCTTTTAAAGACCAATGTACCTATAAATTATTCACATATAGCGTCATTTCAAGTGTGGTACATTCATTGGCCACTAGCTGCCCTTTAATAAATATTTTCACCAGTTAAGATGTAATGCGCATTAATAAACAGCAGCCAGATAGCCCACACGCTATTCGGAAGATCATAGGAAAAGATATATTAAAAAACCAGCTTCTCTAAAATTTTGTTTTTCTAATGCTGATAGATCTTGTACTATAGAAACAGCACACACAACAGCAATATAAAGGTTTTAGTTTTTCAGAAGTACTATTCTTCAATGGCGCATTATCTTACTATAAAATGAGCATGCAGTGTAGTGCTTTATTCTTGTGTATGTACATCCATCATCTTGTATTGTGAAATTTAAATTGATGTAACAATGTGATAAGATAAACAACCAATTACCATTGGAAACTTTTAATTTTGTTATCAGAATTAACCTTATGCTGTTACATTTGTATTGGATTTATAAATGAAACAAATATTTATGGGAAAAATAACAAATTAATCCTTGATCTTCTTCTTGGGGCGGAGATTGTTAGTGTGTCCGCACTTGGTCTTCCTGCAGTTGGTTGCGCGAGGATGGAGACGAGCGTAGCACTTGCGGCAGATCATTTTCTCACAGTTGTACTTCATAGCCAAGATACGGAGCGATGGCTCAATAGTACCTATAATGAAATGAAAAATGTAATTTAATTTAGAATTCATATTACAAGAAGGCATGGAGATCTGAGATCTATCAATTGAATAATCAATTTTTATACATATAAAAATCGGTTATTTTAATAATATTAAACTTTTGGATTTGATTGGATTTGATCTGACACTATAAAAATGTGACTCAATTTTTTCTAGTTAGATAAGAATAAAACCATACAATAATTAATAATGAAGTGAAGAAGTACAAAAAAAATATGATCGATTTAAATTATAAAAGGATTGACATGTTTTCCTCCAATGATATAACTATATAGATACAACATAAACGCTTGGACATTGTCTTGTTAAAACTTGGCTATATGGGCTTGGTTATAATATAATTGGTTTTACTCAATTATATATGAACACCTAAGATTTAGCAAAAGTTCACAGTTTTCCAATATAATAATGAAATCATTTTTTTTTCCATAACATGCTCATTTTTAAGGTTTATAATACTATAATTTTGTTGCTTTATACATATTTATTGTTGTTTTATAATTGTTCATAATTTTTTCAGAAAAATAAAACAAATATGAAGTATTTGTATGAAGTAAAACAGATCATTTTCCAGATCTTGTATTTTTTGTTTTATTTCTACTGTTTTATCCAAAACTCAACAGTCTCAATGGATCATCAAAAAAATATAATATATATTATTTGTATGATCATAAAGCCTCTACACACATAACACAGGCAAGCGAGTGTAGCTAGCGAGCAAACTGGTCAGAGCAAATCCGACTAAGTAATATTAGTTTAATAGAAGAGAAGTTCTCTTTCTTTCACGTTCTAGTTCTCTATATAGGTTAGTATTGCGAACACATATCAAATTCTTTATTGTTTTATATTAAATATTTTTGTAACCACTATGAGCTTAAATAGGAATATTTGTCCAGCAATAATTTTTTGCTCTACTTATACATAGACATATTACATACTATTGAATTTAAACTTAAACATCACCATGTGATTAATATACAAAATTACCAATGATTCTTCGCAGGCAACAATCTCATAACTTTGATCATGAATATCTCAGTAGCTATAACTTTCCACAGCGGAATGGTTTAGAGGGGTAGTCAGCCCCTCCCTCACCCTCATCCTTAATTTCAGGATGCGAATTTCTAATGCAGCCCCAAAAGAGTGGTTAGCTTCAGACTCTAAATATATTCATAATATTTAGCAAGGAAACAAAAATAAAAACAATATATATCTGAAGTCGAAATTTTATATAGATCATATTTCATTTAATATTCATGAAAGCTGACCTTTTATCGATTCTAAACAACATCAAACAATAGACATAGGTATAAGAAAATTTCTGTACAATTACACTGTATCGATAAAATAATAACTTTAATAAAAACTCACCTCCTCGAAGCCTCAAAACCAAGTGAAGAGTAGACTCCTTTTGGATGTTATAGTCAGACAATGTACGACCATCTTCCAACTGCTTGCCGGCGAAAATCAGTCGCTGTTGATCTGGTGGGATGCCCTCCTTATCTTGGATCTTTGCCTTCACATTTTCGATGGTATCTGAAGCCTCTACTTCGAGGGTAATTGTTTTACCCGTTAGGGTTTTTACGAAAATCTGCATTGTAAAGCTGGAAGATAAATATTGCTATAGAAGGATTTATGGTTTGGTTTCAAATCAAGCTGTAATTTTTGAATCTAAAACAAATGACTGTCGCTAAGCGACATGACACGCCACGAGGAATTTCAAATTTAGAAGAAGTTTAAAAATATACGACTCAAACTCTTGCATGAAACGCGTAGGTTTTAAATTATTAATTTTATGGTTAGAAAAGTAAATTATTATAAGAAGTTTCTAGTTGTTTTATATGAAAACTTACCTTTTCTGAGAAACGTGCTCAAAGAAAGAATTGTCAAAAAATTCGAATATGGCCACTACTCGTTCGTTCAAAAATTAGATGTAAAGATTCAAATTAAGATGTCACAAAAAAATATGTAAAATACTATATACCATGCTTAAATATTAATATGCTTCATAAAAAATGATATTTTTTTTATTTAACAATAGAATACATTTATTATATTTTTCGTTTACATTTTATACTCTACAGGTTTTTAAACGAACAATAGAGCGCGTTCTGAAAATATAACTCATGTCATGAAGATACAGCTTTTTGACTAATGTATTTATGTTACTCATATAAAAACATATATTTAAATTACACCTTGTTTTAATTATTTACGTATATTTGTTATAAAAAAATATTTGACTCAAATTGTACACTTGTAATCAATTCTACAACTGTCAGTTTCGAACACAAGTTACGAACGGTCCTGATAAGTACTTGTTTCGTAATCATTCGATCGACTTTTTCGGAATCTTGTGCTGCACTGTAAATTCCATTAGAAACGCAATATGTATCACCAATTAGGCAGAGTTACCGGTAGACTTATCGCCGCTTCAAATCTACAGAGTCCACTATTCCCAATTGTATGTATATTCTTTCGTTTAACGCTAACTTATATACTTGATTTTAACTATTGATTATATATTTTCCAATAGGCACCAATTGCATTGCAACGAGTGGAACCCCCTACAATAGTATACAACACCAACCACTTCTCTACTGTAACTGAGGAGGCTGCTTGCCCTGCTTCAGGCAAGAGGAAGCTCATTCCAGGCACCAATGTTCCTTACGGTCCGCTGTCTGAGAAGGTCCGCGCTAGGCAACAACTCTTCCAGGTAAAACGGTTTTTTAATAGCATCAATATAAATTTATCACTCAGCATATTCTCCTTCTCTAATAGTAGTTAAAAATCCCATATCATAACCTAGAACTGAGTAAATATGTCAATTTGTCTTTGAAATTGGTGGTGCTAAAAAATGAACTCTAATAATTTTTATTATTACTATATAAATAACAGGATACAGGAGATACAAAGATGCACATTGAACCTATGACTCTGAGAAATTAAGTTTTCAATTTTATTATATATAAGCATAACAGATAAGTTAAGGAGTAATAGGTTAGCATGGTATGGGCATGTTATGAGGAGAGATGAAGACCATGTAACTAGAACAGTTTTGAGTATGAAGGTCGATGGATATAAGAGTAGAGGAAGACCAAAAAAAGGATGGATAGATTGTGTGAAAAATGATATGCGTGTAAAAGGTGTGATGACTGAGATGACATCTGATAGGCGAGCGTGGAAAAGGAAAACATGTTGTGCCGACCCTACTTAGGTGGGATAAGGGTAAGAAGATGATGAAGCATCTGAACCCAAATACAAGTTTTAACAATGGTTTTAGATAAAATAATCTAAGCTCAGGAGCGATGCTGATTATCGTGTGCCTGAATTAAAAAAACAACACTGCAGAGATTCATATTTTGTGAGTGGAGATTAACCAGGCAAAAATCTGTATAACAACATTACCAATGATCTGAACTTTTATTTTTGTACCATACATATTGTTTCTCCTTAATTGTATAGAACCCCCAAGGTAACGATGAATGAAAATTTGAATTAGCCATGTCCAGACATTATCAATCTTTTTGGCCACACTGAATGTAGCCATAAGTTCGGGCTTATATGCATTGTCATAAGTGTAATACAAAACAAGGTTAAAATATTATTATAGGAATTTATAATCGACATTAATTTATCCTGTAGTTGCCTCTATGATATACATATAATATAACACATATTTATACTGAAATTTGTATCTTGAGTATATTCAGAGTGGTCAATAAGTTTGACACAGACTGTATATGGAAATATGCATAGACAATAAATATATATTATACTTACACACTAGTATTTAGAAAATTGATACAATAGTAGTAACTATTTTATTATAAGTTGTTTGCCTGGTTTGAAATGGATTGGGGTTAGGCTATTATTAACTATTCAAATTACATGGAATTTTTATAAATTTTTAAAAATAATTCTATTTTTCATTGCTGATGGTTGGGGCAGCCTGTACTTTGCTATTTCAATTTCAGCTTCGAAAAAACTCATGTTGTCATAACAGAAGTATTCTGGTACTTTATAGGCTCCCGTTTTCTTGGGATCGACACCGGGGCCCACAGGATTTGATGCTGGAGTGATTAAGGATAGAATCAATAGACAGTCACTATGTGAACCTATAAATACTATGATTAAACACAAGTTATCAAGTCAAGTCATATAAAGATCATGATTAATCTGGAAAAATGAACCTTAGCTAGCCCGATACATAGCATTAATTAGTTTTGTAATTAATTAAGGCACAAATATAAACTAGAGAGTTGTTGATAAGATAATAAATATATATAAATTATTGATGTAAGTATTGTCATCAATTCAGTGTGTTGTGTGTGATGTAGTTGTTTATCACACAATAAAGTGAACATTTTTATCTCACAAAATACCAATTATTTTGTATTTATATATTATTTATTATTATATATATGACATAACAATAATGACTATTTATGGGATATTCATCTTTCTTGACTGTTTTTAATTGTACTTATATATAATATTTTAATGATCAAGTAAAAAATTTATAAAGTTCACATTTATTTACAATTTAGCATCTGGTATCTTTTTACTAAGCCTTGAAAGTGATTCCCATCAATTTACTAAAACTAGGTATAATCATTATGTACAAAGTATATAGCATAAAGATGTTAATGTAATAATTAATTTTAATGCATTTTATTATGCATATTTCAGAAAGAAGATGATGTGCCCGTATTCCTCAAAGGTGGCCCTGCTGATGCTCTGTTGTACCGCTTGACAATGGCTCTCTGTCTAGTTGGACTCGCTGGTATTGCTCATACCATTTATGGACACGCTGTCCCCAAGAAGCAATAAATAATTTTCGATTAACCAATGTATTAGTTATCTGTGTTATAAGATGTATAGATAATAAAGGACATCAATAAAGAAAATATTTAATTTCGATTTCGTTAATTTCAATCATTGTTGTACCTATGGACGTAAAAATATTTTCTATCACTTTATTTTTAAATGATCCGCTACACAGAAAACACCTTTTCAATAGTCTCACTATTTCATTACGTCAGTAAGGGCGCCTATAAGCATAATTCATAAATAAAAATAATACAACCTCAAACATTTTAAAATCTATTTATTTTATTGTAACTAAGCAGACACTACTTGTAACACTGGTCTCTATATTGCTATACGTTATGATTGATTATTAAATCTTTAATATTCATACCAATCTAATAATTCTCATTTTCTTTAATCTATAAATGTAACAAAGTCCGAAAATAAATAAATCAGGTACAATACTAAGATTGAGATAATAGCCAAAAATAAATAGTACAAAGTGCTTACGTATATACATAGTAAGTAAATAACAAGGAATATATTATAACACCAATGGAACTTATTAGCCTTACGTTATACTAAAATCCAATTGATTATATATAAAGGTGATAAATTCATATCAGAAATGCTTAACACAGCCATAAAATCAAAAATTTGAACATTATAAGAAATTTAAGGGTACTTGCGAATTAAATGCACCACGCTCGCCGACCGCTGCCGCGGCCTGCTCGCACTGTCTTTGATTTACAAGTCTAATCAAACCAAAACGGGAAAATTGAGAAAAATAAATCGCATAGGTTAAGTTAGACTTGCGAAACAAAGACACTGCGTTTTGTGTATTAGCATTTTGATGATTTTTAAGTTAAAACAAAACAGTTTTTGTCCCGTTTTGGTTAGGTTAGACTTGCGAAAAAAGATAACGGTGCGGTGTATTTAATATGTAAGTACCAATTTAAGATTATTTTCCAATAAGAGATAATATTATACATTTTACATTACAAGTATAGGTCTTTAAACATAATAAAGTCGAATCTCCATATATAACATTCATCATCAGCCTGTAAGCCACCCACTGCAGGGCTATAAGCCTCTTCCCGAAGAAAGGTAATATATAACATTAAAATACATAAATTCAATTTATTTAAGGACAGCATAACGTGATACGCTATACATTAATTAAAAGCTGTCACAACAAGCGCTATGTGGTAGAAAGTTTCGATATAAAAATTTAGAAAAACAAGATAGAAAATAATCTATAATATCAAAAGAAACTATTACATAGTGAAAATATTAAGTACAGAGAAAGAGAAAAACGAACGCAAAATACATAGGAATTGTGTATTTCCCACAACATAGATGCCTATGACCTATCCTAGGTATCTCATTCCAACGAAAATATGTCCGAAGAATGAGAAGTGGATTTAATACAACAATAAATAGCCCTTAAAGTAGGTGAAACTATAAAAACAACGGAATCATTATAAAATTCATCATCATGTCTCAAACCGCTACCTACCATTGAATCAAAATTGACTCGGAACCAACTAAAAACCTAATAATGTTAGGATAGATGAAGACATTATTAAAAACAACATTGTGAAGGAAAATGAGTCTACATACGAATATATCAAGGGTAATTCAGAGTATGTGTACATAGTCCTCGACAACATTTTTGACCTCTCGGAATATAGTTGCACAGAACACAAAACTAGGTATAAATAGGTATTATACCATATATATAACATCGAAGCAGGGATAAATAAATGACAATTTTAGATTCCTTTAAGTTTATTATTTAAGTTTCTTTTGTATTCATCTCTTGATTGTATTACGCGCAATAGCGAATAATAAATTATACCATAGCTATATTCAGAGCTGCCAAAGAAAAATGACGAGGTCTGTAAAAGCTTTTACTTATTTTGTGCAAAAAAAAAACATGAGTTTTGTCACTGTTTTATTCAAGCGACAAACCAAGGAGCAGTCTTCCTAGCAGTATTATCTCAAGCTAAATACTATTACGCGAGTTGAACTCTCCCCTCGTAAAAAATCAAAAGACGGATGAGGATAAAACTTATATTAGTTTGTAAAAAAAAAACTTAAATAAAACATTTATATAAAAATCATGCACATTATTCATCGTCGAGCAGGCCAGGCACTTTTCCGTGCGTTACACAAAAAAAAATTAATATCTAAAAATTTGCATATTTACCAAGATCTTATAGAATCTACGATATACAATTAAAAATACTCTCCAGAAATTCGTACCGTTTCGATGCATTTTATATGTTAACTTATACCTATTATAATAAATAAACATACAACTTCATATCAATAATTCAATAGGAAAAATGCGAACTTACGTATTGCACAAAGTGAACATAATAACAATGCAAATTACATATGTAACTGTAACAAGAAGCATTTTATTCTTCATAATGTATAGTATTATATTAGAAAATAAATAATCCAATATTGTTAAAATAATATGTTTGGTTGAAAGTAAACATAGGACCGCGGATAATGCAATAGTATAACGTAGTTATTATTAGTATGCCCTATTTTCCGTAGTAGTTGACCAGCTACTATTTATAAATCTTTGAAAATATTAAGCTGCATTGAAAAATTTATATATTGACCCATACGTCAGTATATTTTATTTACGTGCATACAGTTTTACAGATCCACAATCTTATAAGAGTAAATTTATTCACACACAGAAGCGGCTAAGGCGTGGACGAAGTGGACCTTAGCCATCTACGTGGCTTAACGATTCAAGAGGCCAAAGGTGTTATGTAGAAGAAAGGCAAGCAAACAATACAGGTCCCACATTTCACATGCCCCGTGACTAAAATTGTGATTAGATAATTAGATATAAAAACAATTAATAAAAAAATATACGCGTAGACTTGAGAACCTCCTTCGTTTTTTTCATCGGTTAAAAATTGTTCTCTTTCATTCGACTTTCATCTGAGCAACTATTGTTTTCTCAATTGTTAAAATTAATGTAGATAAAAGTTTGTAAAAATTGTTATATTCCATTGTCACATGACGTAGGGCCTATTAGGAACTAAAAAGCCCCGTAAAATCTATTTTGTCAATATCAAATTTAGGTATTACACCTCCACTGTTTGCACGCTATCAAATAATTTAAATATTTTATATTTATATATTTTATTTATATCTCTATATAAATAACACAAAAAGCAGTACCTAAATATACTGCTCCCTCGGTATGTATACAATGTATACATAACTAGTATTTGACTTAAATATTTAACAATTTGACCACTAGTGACTTAGGCAAACAATGCATAGTAGAACAATGATGGATATTTCACTTGCTTTCTAAGATACAATATAACATTTTTTTCCTAAAATTTGCTTTTGTTATGTAACATTTTACTCGAATAAATAATGCCATTGAAAGCTACACCCAAAACGCATTTTAAGCATTCTAATGCCTTGCTAGATTATAATTGTTATAAAATTTTCTAATAAAACTAGAATACTTATATTTCTGACATTATTTTTCTGGAATTTTCGGTGGAACTCAAGTTACGTCAGTCTTCTGGATACCCAGAGAGCAGTGTAGTCGTTTTATACTTGTAAAAGGTGTATTTAAGCATATTGTTATTCAAAACATTCTGATAAATATAACAGCTTCATACAAGAATACTTATAATTTATTATACTGGCCGTGGACGAGCTGGCAAAGGTGGTGGTGCTCCTTGCCTTGCGGGAACAGGAGGCGGTGGCCCCAATGGAGGTGGCGTACTGGCCTCTGGAGGCGGTGGTGGCGCACACGTTGGTGGCGGTACACTATCAGCCGGTGGCGATGTGGATGCTGGCTGCGCAATATACTTTCCCGTTTCAGGAGGAAACGGTGCAGGTCGTGGTGGCGGAGGACGCGCTGGACCAACAGGTGGTGCTCTAGATGGTACTAGTGGTGTTGGAGAAGGAGCTGGAGGCCGATTAGGCTGTCGGCGTGGAGTAGGCGGAGCTGACCTCAAGGGTCTTTCCACTTGAACTTCACCAAACAAAGGAATAGTATTATTAGAACATAAATTTATTTCAGTTCTAACTATGTCAATCCAATCAGGTGATTTTAATGAAATAGATAATGGGATTGAACAAATTGATATTTGACCTTTCTGAGCAGCCACCAATGCATTTTGACCCTCTCTAAAAGTAATACTTAATGTGTGGTCATCAACGAATCTCACCAATGTCACTTCACCAATTGTTGCTAACTCTTGTAATATAGCTGCCATTACATTGTCATCAAAAACAGTTTCATCTGTATTAACTTCTTCAAGTGGCTGAACAATGATACTAGCATCAGGAGGTCCAAGGTCTTTTACAACTTCATAGAATACCTCCATACATTTTGTATAGCTGACCTGTAAGACTTCTATTTCTAAAATCGCTATAACAGGTCTATGGTCACTTTGCTTCAATTCTGCTCTACCATAATGAAGTAATTTCCCTGCTGATAAGTGTGATGTTGCTTCCGGATCAATAGTATATTTTCTACTTCTCCATAATATACGATCTGTCCAAGCTGGTGCTCTGCATTTCTCACTAGTGTCATAGTCGTCACTAAAGAGATCATATTTATATGTTGGAGGAAATGTAATTTCACCCTCAAAACAATTCTTGAAAACTAATCCTTGTGATTTTTGTTGTAAAAGTTGATCTTGTTCTAAGAGACGTTGCATATTATTTTGTAATACTAATAAACGGACTTCATCTTTATCCAAATCTATGCGATAATTAAAATCACCACACCAAAATACATAATCATGAGAATATAGGGATCGCCCCATTGGAAATGCTATTTTCCTTGTTATTTCTGTGTAATCAGCATTACGCTCTGAAACTTGAGACTGTCCTGCAGCAAAATGGGCACAGACAAAACATAATGAAGTTCCATATAAAACCATTCGAATTCCTACTGCTCCTTTATTTCCAGTAGCACCTCCGAGACCAGTCTTAACAGAATCAATAGCTACATCCCTAATATGTGGAACTAAATCTTTCCTAACAAATATAAACAGGCAAACACCTACTAACTGATGGCTGGAAAGAAGTGTGTAACTAGCATCTCTGCATAACACTTTTTCTAATTCTTCACTCCAAGCTTTGGCATTATCTGAGCTGGCAGCCATGATGTTACTGGCATTTAAATCAACAATTTCCTCAAAACCAATAGCAAAAATATCAGATGGGTGTTCCTTTAAATTTACAGTGTTAACTAGTGATGAATTTGGACAATCTAATAACCAATCAGATAGAGACACATCTTTATATGCTAGACTTCGGAAGTGTTTACCACCATTAACATTGTAAGTGCCTATTGTGATACGTATAGGAGATGGTTGTGTAAATTCATTAGTTCTCCGACACATCTCTCTTAACACTGGTGTAGAAGTATGTAGTATATTTGATGGCAATAAAATTCTTGTGCGATCTGCAAGCTCTGAATTTAATGTAGACCCTAATAACAGAATATCAATAGCTTCTTGCTTGGAATTATCTAACAAATTATTTTGAATTGTACGAGCAGCAGATCTTGCACCATCAATTAATTTAGACCCCCCCTGTATAGCTCCTGTACCAGCATATATTTTAGATATTTCATTACCATTATTAATCCACATTTGTTTACACACTTCTTCAAACCTGTTAACATTTTGTTTCTTATCAAGACATTGGAGCAACATCAACTGTACAGCTAGCATTTCTAAACCTACAAAAGTTTGTACAGAATTTGTCCTGTCTAGACAATCTAAACAGTTGGTTCTGATTACCCCTTTCTGAACATTGTAAATATCACTGCCCTTTGCACTAAAAATACCAATATCATCATAGTGTCTTTCAATCATTTTTTTGAATTTAGATAGGGCAGTGTCTATGGAACCAGCTCTAACTTCTTGATGATAATCAAAAATTATTTGAACAATGTCTGAGTGAGCAGACTCATTAAGGTGTTTCTGGAAAGCATTACTCAACATGGCTTCACCTTCACTGCCACCTATCAGGTTTGATCCCAGGAGATTTACAACAATCAATGATCCATAGTTACGTTTTAATTGAGAAAAATGTCTATCACAAGCACTTGTTGATGCATCATATCCTCTAGACATCTTCACTTTGTGTGAGCCAACCTGAATTCCCGGTTGTTCCCAATATAAAGGGACAGAGCCCCTGGTTTGAATGTATGAAGCCACAGAATCATCAATATAAATGGCCTGCTCTGTCTCCACAAAGTTGGCAACATTACCATCATCATTGCATCCTCTTACATTGAATCTAGTTCCTGCTCTTTCACAACTGAGTCGAGATACCACAATAGCCCTTGCTTGTCGATGACCTACATAGATGGTTCGTATTTCAACAGAACCACACATTGCTCTTGTCAACCATTCCTCACAATCTATTCCATATCTTATTAAATGTATAAATAATGTTCTATTCCAGAAAAATCTGTTGTCAGGACTAGCTCCTTTGCTTTTTCTTTGCGCGCATAACGTAAGATCGAAAAGGTTATCATTACTTTTACCAGAATTCCATGAAAAATAAAACGTACCAGAGTTGAGTAATTTTCTTACCTCAGATACTTTATCTTCACCTTGCGACACATGAAACAAGGGTAGGAATTGCGTTTGAGTTATTTTAAAAACTTCAATGTCTCCGACCTTACCAACTGAGCAGCAACCCGTAACGAGGACTAGATAAAGCAGGCAAGTATCACCAGAATTCAGCTGAAGGACTCCTAAGCATCCATAAGCGTCAGCTATTTTCTGATATTGTTTCCGTAGAGTTTCTGCTTCTTGCGAAGACAGTGAAACTACCGCTTGAGACTCAAATAATAGTGCCGTATCTTTATTTCTATGTTGCAAAATTACACTATAAGGATTGGGTGGTGAAGATTTTTCAAGCACTTTGAATCCTTTTGACATAGCCATGATTGTAGACCACAGTCAAGAGCAATTACATACAGCCTAATTTCATCCGCCCCTCGGCAGATAAAATTTCTATTTCCTAAAATCACTTCCCACATCGATCATCCACCAATAAATGTAAATCTCTGTGAATGTGAAATGCCAAACGTCAGTGAGCCACTATTTAGAGTTGTACCAATTATAACAATTAGTTTTATTACTACAATTTATAGTCGATTAATATAAGCATAGCAATAGTTTTTAATGTATAATGAAATAAACAAACAGTGATATAGAATATAAATTTTATATATTATTAATATTGAAGACACAAAAAATAATTACAAATATTCATTATGTTTTCTTCTTGTTACAAAAGTTTTATATTGAAGTAATAGATCAATATTTAAAGTTTTCTTGGTTGACTGAAATTTGAAAATATTCCATATTCTTTTAATCAATACAAAAGAAACGGAATCAGCATTTATGGAGGATAAAAGAATTTCCCACACCTTCTCTTCAAATAAATGTACGGATCACGGAAAAATACGACCGATATCATAAGAAAAAAATTGAACTTATTTTTCGGGTGTAATACAAAGTCACGAGCTAATATTTTTTAAAGGGATATAAAATATTATTTGTTCCATGTTATAATAAATAATAGATTTGTTTATAATAAAAACAAAAATATGATTGGTGCATAATTTATTTCATTTATAAATTGAACTCTAAACTTTTGAAACGGTAAAGTTCATTCATACATGAAATATATATATATTTTTTAATTTATTCAATTTTCATACATTTATTGTCTATAATCTTTACTATCACACTACACGTGCACGCATACACGCTTACACATGCAAGTGGAAGGGTTTTATTTTTTTCCCCTATCGAACTGAAATAGTTTAGAATATTATCCGATACGAAATATATATAAGAGTTGTTGAGGTATGTATGCTTGGTACACATATATGTTTCTACTACTCATATATGTATGAATAGTTAGCTTAGCTTAGGTTAGCTCAGATAGGTCGCGAATTGCATGTATCAGGCAACAGCCAAAGCCGAGGTGTGCCGCGCACCCTTGAGCTAGTTGTCAAAATAAAATCGGCTGAGTGCCTTAAGCGCTCACCTTAGTAGTCCGGTGAAGCTGTTAAGACCTTGATTGGTCAATAGCGTTGTGAGTTCGAAAAAAAAAGTCCTTAATACTCCCTGACTAGTATTAAAAATGCTAATGTGAATTATTTTGTTTCGCTTTCACGCCTAAACTATTTAATCGATCAACATGAAATATTGCATACACATTGTAAGGAATAAGAAAAAACACATAGGATATCTTTAATCCAAAATAAATGTATTGTATGTGATGGGTAGATCAAATCTCCATTAACGCTATTGAAACCCCGAGTAGAACCTATATGCCTACCTAAATGCAATTTCTTATAAAAATTATTTAAATGAAAGTGAAGATAAATATAAGTAGCTTTGCTTGAAATCTGAAATATCGTTCATGCATGAAATCAAGGTTTTATATCGAGAAGTCAGACCCAAATTTCGTGTTGACCAGTGTTATTTATAAATTAGGTTATTCGAGATAAGTCCGTTTTTGTAATTTACCTAATTCATAGTACTCCAGTATCTAAATTAGGCTGAGAACGGAGAATCTACAAAAACATTTCATTAATAAAAATGTTACATTACGAGTTATCTACTAATCTATTTGGCTTATTATTTTCTGTTATTTTTATAATCGCCAGGACATGGTATGTATGTAAGTAAATGTTAGATAAATCCTAAGGAAAAGTAAAAAGTTTTAAATTCGGGTTTAAAAATATCCATATAAAAAAAAATGTGAAAAAAAAATTAGGAAGTATATATAATACAGACGTGTACATAACAACTTGCATATGGTGTTTGTTGATCTGGAGAAGGCATATGATCGAGTACCCCGAGATATTTTGTGGTGGCTTTTGAAAAAGAAAAATGTGCCTGGGAAGTACCTACAACTTATTTGTGGTATGTATGGTCAAGCCAAAACACACGTTAGGTGCGAAGCTGGAGTTACCGATGATTTCAATGTGGCTGTAGGTTTACACCAGGGTTCAGCTTTGAGCCCTTATTTATTTCTTCTTGTTATGGATGCATTAACATCAGACATACAGGAGGATACACCTTGGTGTATGCTGTTTGCTGATGATATTGTTCTTATCGGAGAAGATACTGCCGAGGTCCTGCTCTAATTTTCGGTATCTCGGTTCATTGATACAAAGCTACGGTGGCATTGATAAGGACGTGAGGAATAGAATAAATGCAGGATGGATGAAATGGCGAAATGTGTCTGGGGTAGCTTGTGACCCACGAATGCCTTTGAAACTCAAGGGGAAGGTTTATAAAGCTATGATAAGACCAGTCATGCTGTATGCATCTGAGTGCTGGGCTACGAAAGAGACGGATCAGAGAAAATTACACGTGGCAGACATGCGAATGTTAAGGTGTATGTGTATGTAGGTAATGTGTGGTGTGACTAGAATGGATAAAATTAAGAATGAGTATATCATAGGAAGTTTGAAAATAGCACCAGTGACAGAGAAGTTGAGGAGTAATAGGTTAGCATGCTAGGGGAATGTCATGAGGAGAGATGAAAACCATGTAAATACAAAAGTGTTGAGTATGTTTGTCGACGGATATACGAGTAGAGGAAGACCGACAAAGGTATGGATGGACTGCGTGAAAAATGATATGTGCGTAAAAGGTGTGAATACTGAAATAACTTTTTTTTTCTCGAACTGACTACGCTATTGACCTGGCAAGGTCTTCACAGCTTCACCGGACTACTCTGAAATCACATTTGACAGGAGAGAGTGAAAAAAGAAAACATGTTGTGTCAACCCTACTTAAGTGGGATAAGGGCAATGATGATGATGATGATGATATATTTTTTATTTAGTCTTTGTCCCTTGTAGAAAATTCCACAATTCTGCCAGTGTCAAGGAAGATCTTCAAAAATATTGACAGATTAAAGTTCACTTGTTCAGTTGCTGTTTTATTTCATTGCATGATTACATGATTTGTTATTACACCCTTGTAAAGCCGGAGCTGGCAGCTAGTAATTTTTAAAAACTTTTTGTTGTGTAATTATTTTATTTGCCGAAATTAACGTATTTTTTATACATGGCAATAGAAGCGGAAGGTATGACTATTCGACCAGTTTTCCGTTGCATGTAGTTGTGGTACACTTCTTTTGAGGCCTTCGACACAGTCGGAGGGATGACGTCCACGGAACTGTCGATTGTGAACGCGCTGCTAACTGTCATTACAACGGGAAGCTCAGAATTGTACTTCGGGTTAGACCTACGCTCGAAGTTTACATAACGTTTATACCTGAAAAAAAAATAGTGTTGTTCATCTACTTAACCGTTTATTACACAAACCGAGGTAACCAATAAAAACCGGCAGAGTTCGTGTCAAATTCTTATTTCAAGCGTGGATTTTATTTTATCACAGAATATATTTGTAACCGATTTTTTTATTGTAGTTTAACTCGACTCTTCGTTAGGAAGTTATTATTGTCGGTTTTTACTACACAGCAAAACAGACAACAACATTTTTTTTAAAGATATACTTTTATTTTATTAATGTTTTTGCATTTTAGAATTTTAATCATTAAGACATCTGACATTTTCTATGAAGATTTCTGTCCATTCTCTATCACATTTGAAAACATCGAGCTCATTCAATGCAGGACATAAATAAACAGGCTTTACAAAACATGCTTATTTTTTCCAAGAACCTTAAAAAGCACTAAATGTCTATTCTTTATCAATAAAACTGGGCTTTTTTGCGTCTATTACTCGATACGTGAAGAAAGTGAACTTACATGATCATGTCTCTTTTATTGGGCTCATTCAGGAGCACCCTATTTGATCGTTTTATAGCTGGAAAGTTTAATGGTTCTTCGACATTTTGAACTTCTAATAATTTGGCTACTACGGTGAGAGGCGAAGGCACCACAAATCGTGAGCTTGGTGTGGACGTTGTTAGGTCGTCATCAGTGGAGGAGTCACTATTAGAACTGAGAAAAAAAAATGTTTTTGGTGCACCTGCTATTAATTAACAAAAAACGAGTGTGCTTTAGACCACACGACTGAAGTAAAATTTCTTTAGCTTCATCTATATAGTTACATTTAATAGTGGTAGAGCCACGCTGAAGCTATTACTGGTTTCAGTATGAATGGGTCGGCTCGTCCGGGGTAGTACTACCCTTTCACAAAAAACCGACGTGAAGTAACAGTGCTTGCATTGTTGCGTTTCGTTCGGTCAGTGAGAGCGCCGGAGGCCCATCTCCCCTCCCCCTCCCCCTTCCTCACTCTCCTCCCCCAAACACAGGCTGGCAACGCACTTGCGACTCTTCTGGTGTTGCAAGTGTCTATGGACGGTGGTGATCACTTAACATCAGGTGACCCACCAGTTCGTTTGCCTCTTATAATATACAAAAAAAAATTTACATACTTTAAAACAAAATCCCCTACCGCATCTGTCTGTTCGCGATAAGCTCAAAAACTCTCTCACTTTCTATCTTCACTAACTTATATCTCTCCCTCTGAACTTCCATTCGCGTCGCCCCATCGTACTTTTTGTACGCATTCAGCAGCTTACCCCCAAGTTAAGCGTGCGTCAAGAAGTTTTACTTCAAAATTAACAATTCATATTAACTTACTCGCTGGAATTATTAGAGGTAGTGCTCGATCTACCGCTAATTACCGGATTTTTTGATGTCGGCCCTTTATTTTGCCCTACTGCTCGACCTCGGACAACGAACGGGCTGAAATTCTCCGAGAACGTGGGCGCTAAATCACGTAATGTGTGGACCATCTATAAATTAATAACAAATATTGTAAAATTCGTTATCAATTTACGAGCATTTTTTTAGAAATTTTATTTCTTTAATATTTTGTATAAATTACAGCATCCATAATACTCAAATAATAAGTGAACAATCAATGTTTGTATGAATGAGGAAAACTAGCAGCCGCCTGCGCCTTCCTCTACATTTGTATGTTTATACGTATATTTGCGGGTAACCACATTTTATTCTTAACTAAAAATAAGTTTAATTAATTGCAATAACCTTAGATATCTATCTGCCAGTGAAAATCCCCACAAAATCGAAGAGTAACCGAAACAAAAGCACAGATGAAAATTTTAAAAATCAGTTTTTCTTACTATGCCTTACCTATCTATATACGTTCACATCCATCTAGTATAAAGCCGTTATTTTCACATTACAAAGATAAACTTCAATTTCGTTAATTAAAAAAAAAATACAGATAGAACACAAATTGAAGTGTAACTTTTGTATTACAGGGAGACATTTTAATTAAAAAACTGCAACAAAATCCAACGTGTCGTGGTGTTCCCTGGTGGTCACCCATCAAAGTACTGACCGCGCACGATGTTGCTTAACTTGAGTGGTCGGACGAGAACCGGTGTTTACAACACTACCCGACACAGTGTTTACCCAACCACATTTTGTCACATACAAAATTTGCCGAGCAAAATTTCAAAACCCTGCCATAATAAATTTCACTTCAGACACCTTCTAAATATATTTACCTTGAATTCAAAGCTGTCAGTGAAAACGGTATACTCAAAGGGTCTGTTATAATCATGGTACGGGTCCACCATTTCTATAATGCTATTATTATCGCCCTGTATACCGATAATCTCGCAGCATAACTTGCGCATTTCATTACACGGCCGTGGCAGATAACGTAACAGATCATCATCCCACCATTTTGTCAGTGATCTAAGAAAAAAAATATCCAATATCACTCAAACCATATTTTACTTGTTTGTATTTTAAGGTCTTCCTGTTACTAACATATCTGTGGTATAAGAGTTGAATTTAACATTTCAGCCTTGAGGCAACCATAAAAGTACAACCTCATGTTATCGATTTAAAAAAAAAAAACACTAGTTACAAAGAGAATTTACATCCCAGTGAATAATCTATTCTATATCTACATTATTTATGCATACCAAACTTAAAAGTCTGTATGTGTATATACTATATATATACCTATATCGTAAATAATTTTACAATTAAAGATATATCTTAACCTATCAATGATTCCCATTTAAAAAAGCATTTAATATGAAACTTTGAAGTAGAACTCGTAGTTAGTTCGAGAAAAAAAAAGTTGCGTGCGTACAAAGTACACATGAAGTACACAAGTACAAAGTACACAAGTGAAACTTCTTCGGCGAACTAATTTATAAGTCTTCTTTATATTTATACAAATCTAAAACTTTAGAAGAGTAGAAAAAACAGAAAATAGAAAAAAATAAAAAAATAGAAAAAAAAATTATGAAAAATCTGCGTTTACTGCAAATGACGTCACTTCCGTTGCATACCTGCGTGACGTTACATCTGTAAAAATTTTACCCTCATGCGCCTAAAGAAGTTTCACTTCAAAAATTACAGTTTAAAATTAATTTTACATACAACATAACGATGAGAAGAGCACAGAAGTGAAAACTCACCTATTCCTTGGTATGTACACCGAAGCTTCAGGATGATGAAGAAAATAATCACTCTGATATTCCCATATCGGTGGTTTATTCGGATCTGGTACAAACAATCCGAGGAATAAATTCATTGTGTTTTGTTTCTCTGCATCGGAGAATGTATTCGAGTAATATCTGCTTAAAGTCTGCATTATATCGTTACCATGTGAAGACCAAGGTGCTGTTTTACGATAAGTCTTTATTCTGTAAAATTATTCCATACAAATATTGTTAATATCTATTACAATAAAAGTACATTAAAATGCAATTCAATTTTAATTAATTGAACTTGAACGAACTTGTGGGTCACTTGATGTTAAGTGATCACCACCGTCCATAAACACTAACAGCAGCAGAGGAGTCGAAAGTGCGTTGCCAGCCTGTGTATGAGGGAAAGGGAGGTGGGCCTCTGGCGCTCTCACTGACCGAACGAAACGCAACAGTGCAAGCACTGTTCTCGTCGGTTTTCTATAAGAGGGTGGTACTACCCCAGACGAGCCGACCCATTCATTTTGAAACCAATAATAGCTTCAGCGTGACTTCTATCACTCATAAAATATGTCAATGTGATATGAAAAAGCAAAGCATTACCTGTAACTTAATCAAGTAAAAACAATATACCTGTACAATTTAAACCTATAAGTCATTAAAGTTCTTCATAACACTGGCTTCTTTATAACACTGGTTCATCTATATTCTATACTAATATTATAAAGAGATAAAGTTTGTGAGTTTGTAAGGGGTAATTTCAGGAACTACTGGTCAGATTTGATTTCAGATTGTGTTAGATTGCTCATTTATCGAGGAAGGTTGTATCATCACGCTGAGACCAACAGGTGCGGCGCACCAATGAAGAATGTTTGAAAATCGTTTTTTTTTCTTCCTCTTGAGAGCTTCCGCTGCATATTAGTTAGCCCAAAGCAACCATTCCACGAGGACGAAGTCGCGGTCAGAAGCTTTTATGTAATATATCTTCTGTCATTATTGGCTGTATAAAACAAGTACATAGGATACATATGTAAAAAAATTGATTTTTTATTTCTAGTTAATTTTAATTTGATTTGTTTTTATTTTAATAGATTTTAGTTGGCAAATTGTTTTTAAACATAATCTGTGGTGTATTTATCAAACCATAATATTATAATTTACTAATATTACCTGTGAACTAGTTGAGATCCACCATATTGGAGAGCGAGTGTATCTCCATGATCTTCATAAAGACCTTCCAGAAGTCTCGCACAATCAGAATCGAATTCAATCATTGGCGCACCGATAAGGCCTAAAGAGTATAACTGTAAAAACGACACTACTTCATTAAATAGTTACATAGTATAAAATAAAATCCCCTACCGCGTCTGTCTATTCGCGATAAACTCAAAAACTACTGAACGGATTGTCATGCGGTTTTCACCAGTGGATAAAATGATTCATGGGGAACGTTTTGGTATATAATTTTTTTAAATCAGGGCGGAACAACGTCTGCCGGGACCGCTAGTTACTTTATAAAATACTAACCTTTACCAGCAGCCACGATCACCTTAATGTATATCTGACCTATAACTCGGGGACATTTTTTTTTTTCGTAGCACCGCAAAGTTACTTTACTGTGCCTGATGGTGAGCACAGTATAATCTAAAAACAATGGCGACCACCGAGAGACACACTATCCCTCACCGGTCGTCGCTGTCATGCCGGCTTGCATAAATGTCTCTTCACGTTACGCTTGAAGGACCCCATATTATAGGAAGGAGGGAACACACTGGCCGGGAGATTGTTCCACAGCTTCACGGTACGGCAGAGATAAGAAGTTGCGAACTTTTTAGTTCGTGCCCAGATAGGATTACCCGTAAAACTATGGCTCCGGAGCCCAGCACGCGTGGTTCGGGTATGAAAAGGAGAGGAAGGTATTAAATTGAATAGCTCTTCAGAACACTCGCCATGATACAGACGGTAGAACACGCTCAGTGAGGCAGTGTCTCTGCGCAACTGAAGCGGCGGAACATTTTCTGGATGAGATAATATTAATAAGGATAACATTCAGATTCTTCCAAATTTAGCTTAATATGTCAGTTTTTAAGATACAGAATAATCATCCAATCATTATATATGTATTAAGATACGTGAGATTTTTTTTGGTTTGCAGTTTAGTTTAGTCGAATTAGTTTTATTGAATTGAACATCAGATATTTTAGAAATATAAATCTTCAATGTGCCTAAACTACCACGGCGTTATTACAAAAACGTTAAATACGTATTGAACCTTGGCTTTAAAAAGGTCTCATATTAAATGCACCGCTGTTACTGAATGTTCGCCATCTTGCTCTTTTGTATTTTAATGTGCGAGATTAAAAATCTTTATACTCGTAATTACTCTATTCAGCCACATAATCTTTGGTAAGATAGTATATAAAAGATTGAGGTACCATTCTTATGTATAAACTTATAGACAGAATAAATAATCTATTTATTATCCATAGAGGGATTATTACCTATTGACAGAGAGAGATTTAATACAGTGCTGCTCATGCCAAACTTTCTGACCGCTCTAATACAAATTCAGGTATAAATATGTATTATATTAGTATAACATTGAGACTACTTAAGGGTATATAAATACTAATTTTAGATTCCTGTAATAAAATTTTAACTTTAATACTCGTGATTTTAATATTCGCAAGCCTGAACTTATGGTTATATTCATAAGGCCAAAAAGTTTGGCACAGACTGTAAATTTGTAATTTTTCACTCTTCTATTTATTACATAACTGTAGGAAATAAAATTATTTATTACCTGATGTGCTAAAACATACTTTCCAATAGCAAACTGAGCCGTGTTGGTTCTATCTAGACAGTCAACACAGTTAACTCTAACTAGACCGGTCTGTAATCGACCAGCTTGATGCCCCTGTACACCAGTTGCTTCCCCATAACCATTCGTACTTAGGAAAATTCCTGTCTTGCGAACTACTGTTTTAGCTATTGCTGACAACCTGAAGAAAAAAACTCCTGTAAACGCTGCGGATATACATGTGTATCGTTAGGATGCTTATTTATAGGATAATTCAATGTGGGAATATTCTGATTTTTTTCTTATCGATATAACTGTTATTTGTTACAAAGAATGATCATACCACGGTACCTATTATAACCTCGGTAAGTCGAATTTCAAGGGAGAATCGTTTTATAGAAGTTTCGGCTTATAAAGGGTTTTATATAGCAAAATTTTGAATTAAGCAAAAAAATATAGTATTATTATATAATTCACCGGACGGTGAAGCTGTAAAAACCTTGCCAGGTCAATAGCGTAGTCAGTTCAAGAAAAAAAAAAGAAAATAATATGTTACAGAACCAATGTTAAAATAACAATTATTTCTAAGAAAGTATGTATTTATGGGCAATATCTATCGGTATCTTATAAAAATTTCAAAACTTGAATTTAAAACTTTTCAATTCATTGAAGAAGTGGAGACAAATTTGATATATTTAGAACACAAAAATCAAATATATTTGAAATTGACTTGTTGACTGCTCAGATTTCGAGTAATAAAGGGAACTGGAGCTCCAAGTATGAAATTCTAACGGTATAAAGTCGGCTTCCATGGAAAATTTAGTGACGGTTACTCGAATATAAGCACGTTGTAGTCACACACCTACCATGAAATTAAATGGAGTTTACCCCAAGGATTATAGAGACCACAAGGTAGTGTGGATGCAATTCTACATATTCTAAAACAAGATTTACCAAATACATAAAATATTACAAGCATATTGGCATGGTAAAGTAGTAGTAATCTCCCTGTTTGTTTTAGTTTGAATTATGTTTTTGGTAACATATACTAATACATGAGAGGCAGTTCAAGCAGACAGGCTGTCCAGGAGTAGCAACTTATTACTGAGTTGCCTCAGTTAAGACTATGGTTATAGGAATGGTTATAAAATAGCTATGGTTTTGCAGTCACCGATGATCATATTGATGGCAGTCATTTTTTTATTTTTTAAGTTAATTTATTTTAAACGGATTATTTCGAGGAAAATAGGTATAAAAGTTATTGCTTACTTGTCTAATACTTTAGCATCAGCACCTTTGTTTTTCCTCGCCATATCCAAATGGTAATATTGAACTGCATGTTCGGGAGGCAGGAACTGGTTCAAATATTTAATAGCATTGCTTATAACATCTGTCAATAACGATTCGTGCTTCTTTTTCTCTCTTTTCTTCACTAAATTCAGAAACATTATTGGTGAACCATATCTTCTCATTAGATTGTTCATATGTTTTCCAGGTATTTCAGCAAACGGATCGCCTAGATCGATTGATATCGCTGGTTTCGGTACCATTTTAGAAACATCCTGAGACCAGTCACTTGGTATAGAGCCTCTCATTTGGACAAACGAGCTAAATCTGTAATATTAATATGAAATTATTGTTCTTCAGTCATTGAACCATAATTTATAAAAAACTCAAAATAAGACATTATATTTAGTCAGCAATTGATTTATGCAATGCCTCATTCACAGGTCCTAAGGCTTTCAATACAATTAGAATGCAGCATTTGTTAAATAAATGACGATAAAGGTTCAGAAAAGTAACACAAATTTAAAAAAATACTATGATATATAGCATATGGCGGCATATTAATGCCAAACACAAGCACACATTGCTGAATTATCTCTACATGGCAGTTAATAACTAACTGGGGTCTGGACAGTTGTAAACAAAAATTATGATTAAAAAAGAGCACCTGTGAATGAACAATGAAATTAAGGTAATCTATGCCAATATAAACAAATTAATTATTTCCGTAACATTTCCTGACAGCTAACATCATTTGAATGACCTCTTTAGGAGCCTCCTGTTTGTTTAGATAAAAAGGTGATATCAAAAATCATCTTTACATGTTACTTTAATGTAGACAGGTAATTCATAATATTTAATTATTATTATTTTTAATCAATGAGTAAAAGAAAACGTTGTTATTACCTCAGACGAGCTTTGAAAATAAATTGGCCTCTCCTTCAATACTCTATTTATGATGGAATATTGAAAACCTGGCTTCTAGATCACATATTTGGAAAGCAGGCCATAATTTAGCAGTAAATCTCCACTACCGTAACAAATTTTGATAAAGAGATACATTAACTACACTACTGAGACTAGTCTGTTGAAATGAAAATATGATTTTAAGTCATAAAATCTTATCATATTTTGAGAATGTTTTCGACTTTTTCTGAATAATGATAATATCATATCATAATTCAAAATGAAAATAATATTCAAAATGAATATAATCCTTGACAATATACTTAACTTAAGAAACAATCCTGGCTTAGGAGATAAAGGTGTCAGGTTAGAATAAAATATATATTTGATACATAACACAATATTATAATAATTGATTTAGTATACTCAGTTAAAGTTTACTTTTACTATTTCTATTGGTAATGTAAATAGTAAATATGTTATAATGATTGACATAATTGTGCATAGCATTTTGACATCAGGCTAAATATATTGAATTACTGAATTACCAAGAGGCAGTACTGAATTTACCAGTGAACATCTATGTATAGGCTGATAGAAGGCAACTCTTGATAGATCTTCAATCATTCAGTGGACACAATTATTTTTCGACTGTTTCTACATTCCAGTAGTTTTGTAATAATTATTTTAAGCTAGTTTAAATGTATATTTAAACTTTACTATTAAAGAACTTACCTGCCAGATGCAAAAGAAGATACCATAGAGTCATGAACTATCTGTTCAGTCTCTACTTCATTAGCTACATCCCCATGCATGTTGGCGCCCCTCTTCAAAAATCTGGTTCCCGCGTATCTGTTACTCCTCCTTGCTATGAGGGTCAAATATATAGGTCTACCAAAAATGTTAAGATTGCTTTGCTCAATAAATCCATGCACAATGTACAAGATCCAATCTGGATGCAGATGAGAGTGCACTGCAGATAATAAATGGCTGTTCCATACAAATCGCCATTCAGGTACAGCTCTTACACCAAAGTCTAGCCTTTGACCTTGCTGCCTAAAATTACACAGTCTTCATGTGAAATATGTAATGATTTTTAAAAATTAATTAGTCTATACTAATATTATAAAGAGGTAAAGTTTGTGAGGTTGTAGTGGATAATATCTGGAACTACTGGTCCGATTTGAAAAATGATTTCAGTGTCAGATAGCTCATTTATCGAGGAAGGATATAGGGTATATACCATCACACTAAGACCAAGCGTGGAGCACCAATGAAGAATGTTTCAAAATCTGGGTTTCTTTTCATTTTGAGAGCTTGCTAGTGATTAGCGTGTTCAAACATTGAAGTGAGATGGAGGAAAACATGATGATGAAATTTTTTTCGAGGCAGCTTGTTTACCCCATCCTCAAGTTAAAAATTTATCGTCAACTATCCTATGAGTGTGTTCCGACAGCTGTTTGAGAGCCAGTCCCTTTAGGTTTAGCGTGTTTACCATGTTAGATTCTGTTGACATTGATATAGTGACGTTGTTACTAATGTAACCTACTTGATTTAAAACTAACATGCACAATATAGATCTTAGAAATCTAAATATTCAAACAAAATATAAAAAATGAAGCTTAGAATAAATACAATTATTTTTGTCTATTTTGATTTTATTGAGAACTAGCCTCTGCCCGCGACTTCATCCGCGTGGAATACTTAGTTACTTTGGGCTAACGCTAACAGGCAGCGGAAGCTCTCAGGAGGAAAAAAAGCCCGATTTTGATACACTCTTCATTGGTGTTCTGCTCCTATTGATCTTAGCGTGATGATATATAGCCTATAACCTTCCTCGATAAATTAACTATATAACACTGAAAGAATTTTTCAAGTTCCTTAAATTATCCCCTACAACTTCACAAACTTTACCTCTTTATAATATTAGTATAGAAGTATAGATAAAGAACAATGTAAAATATCAAACTTAGGTTATACATTATTGTATTTGTGGCACATTTGGTACAGGAGCGCGTGTTGTCCTACGTACATATGTCGAATACTTCAGCAGAAAGAATGTTTCGCGCAAGCAACTGTTATTAAGCGGTACTGAGAATCATATTTGTCCCAACAAAAATGAACTGTTAATGTGGTTATTTAGAATCTTAAATAGGAAAGACAAATCCAATATAGGTCTAAGGGATTGCTATGTTCGTAAATTATAATTGGACCATATTGTCATTTAACATCAGTCAAGAATGACAGATGACAAAACCTGCAAAATGTTAAAAATGACATTTTTGTGTACATAATAAATTTTTGTCTAAAATAAGATAAATTACCCTGTTTTCTCTTTCCTTTGTTGTAGCTGGTTCTTCCATGTTTCGAATATATCTTCATCATCATCTTTTTTATGACATTCACATTTCAGATCTTCAGTTGAATTCAGATTTGACTGATATACTGCGGCTGTTATGGGTTTAGGGAATAAAGCAGGAGCTAGCTGTCTTGGGGGTGCCATATTCATTTGCAGTGTGTGTGTAATATCATAACTGTAGCTGTAGTAAAAGTTTGTAGATAAATCTATAGCCAGGAACATTTTCAGATATCTTTGTTCATCGGGATGTGGAGGTTTATTGCTCTCATTTGGAATATATATTGTAGCAGTATCTTCAATTTTATAAATAGAATGAGAACCAATTGCAGCAATTTTTCTTCTTTTCCTTACAAGAATAATATAATACCCTTCAAGGAACCTTATGAAACCTGAAATAATACAAGATTTTATAACAAACATGATAATCAGTTGTAGTCTGGTTAAGACTTTGCTAGGACAATAGCATAGTCAGCTTCAATTTCTAATTTTTTTTACATTTGTAGTGAAGACAAAGAAAAATTATATTACTATAATCATTTTGTTTTAATTGTACCTAATTAATTATCACACTATGAATAAATTTGACCTGTATCTAATTATTGTGAATTTAATATATTTACAATGACTCATTTTTACTGTTGTTGTTGTGTAGTGTAATAAGTACAAAACTAAGAATAAGTCAGATTGGTGCAACACTTCTTATGTGCCTCCTTTTGCGCATACATAAATAATTTGTTAATTGATTTTAATTTATAATGATGCTAAAATTATGATTATAACATTTATTACCAACAATTCCAAATGCAGATACCAATTTGTTCAATCCTGTATTCCTACCACTCCTGTTGCCCAATCCAATCATGTTAAGTAGCTGGTGAATCTCCTGCTTGTTGTATTCCACTTTGTCATCAACAAGAATGAGTTCCCTTGGATCTGTTCTATCAATTTTAAGCACTCTGAATCTAGTCTCCGTGTTATTAGATCCAATTAGATAAAATCTCTGAAATTGTTTATCAGATATTAGTTTTAGTTTAATTAATTCCCTTTTTATATAAATAAGATTAATACAAATATATAAAGTGTATATGAGATAGCAGATATACTTATATTTGACATTATAAATTATTCAAATATTTTTATTTAATTATATGGTTAAATAGAGTATCTATCTTTCATTATTGTCGATTGATTGATTATTCTACTTATCGCTGAGAGGTTCAATTTATGTAAAAAGTTCAGGGGCCAGAAATTTGTTACGTTTTAGCACCACCTGGGGAGCTTGTGCAGGGGAATGAGAGGTACATTCCATGTGGACAAGAGTAACATCAGCTCCCAAAGGATAATGTAAAATATATGAAATGATTAATATAAAATAGTATGAGTATGAGAACTACCTCCATAGTAACGTTATATAGCAGCTAAATAGGAATTCTACATAGACCTTACACTATAATGTGAGTTCTCATAACAGGACATCAACAACACTCAAAGACCTCCGAACCTCTAAAACGATATATAGCAGCAAACACCTGTATGGAATATACAGATAGTACTTACCGCTTTTGTTTCATAAAGAGCTATTCTCTGAATAGAACTGATAATAGGATGAAACATTACACTTTGTTTCGACATTTTCATAATATATTTCGCCAACTGTAAATGCCCTATTATATATGTTCACAGTTATTTGTACATAATCATACTTGTACGCGTTATTTAGTTGTTATTTTCACACTCATAAGAAAACAATATTCAATTGTAATATTTTGGACTAACAGTAAAACAGCTGAGTTTGACATATACAAATGAAAATATTGATTTTAGGGATGTGAAAAAATAATTGGTTATGGAAATAATCGACTTTTTTAAAGCAAAAATTAATTTTGATAATGATTATAATATCAAACATAATCGATTTTTGCGAAAAGAAGTCGATTTTTTCCTATTATATAAAAATCTACTTGCTTTTCATTTTCCAATTATAAAACTAAGATATTCATACTAAAAATATTCATTTCATGATAATTTCATTTCATTTCATGATTTCACTAAGATATTCATTTCATGTGTGGTACATTGGCCACTAGCTGTCCTTTAATAAATAAATAAATAAAATAAAATTTATTAGGGTAACAATCAAATAAAATAAAATTAATAAAAAAACAAATCTATTTAAAACTAAAAATTACAGAGAATATTCCTTTGAACTTTCAAGTTAATCTAATAAATTGTTAATATTAATATCTTAGTTTTATTATTGGAATATGAAAAGCATGTAGATTTTTATATAATAGAAATAATCGATTTTTTTGCAAAAATCAATTATTTATAAATATATTAATTAAAATCGATTTTTGACAAATCTTTTAAATTTGAAAACAGGTAAATGATTTTTATTTAATTATTATTTTCCATTAATGTCACATCCCTAAATTTTATTTTATTTTTGACCACAGAACATAAACCATATATGAGCTATGGTTAACCTTGTTAGCCTTTATGCAATTTTACTATGTCACAAAAGACAAAAACTTTTACATACAATTACACTGTAATTATAATACTATGTATATTTTCTAATTATATAAATACTACAATATAGGTCTGCCGTTGTGCGCGCATCACGTAATAACTGTTAGATACATTTCGATCATAATATTTTTTTTTGTTTTACTTTCTTGACACTTGGTCACTTCACCTAGTATAAAATTAATAAAGATTAAGAAACTACGATTTTTACAAGCTCTACGGGTTTATATGTGTTTATATATTATTATACGGGCGATAGGTGTTTGTTGACGTAGAAAAGTGGGTCAAGCAAGTGGTGGTTAACTTTTTTCTTTCTAAATAAAATATATTCTAATGATGATAAACAACGCAGACGAATTCTCTGGTATCACTTAATAAAGACATTGTATATTGTATTCTATATGTGTATATACGTACATAAAGGCACTTAATTGTTCGTATCATTGCGTCAATATAAAATTTTCTCTATATACAAAAGATAATTATGATTATTTAAACTATGGTCAACAAAAATAATCCAAAGTATATATTTTTTATATGTATGTCATTACTTTTTTTTTATATCTTAGGAGGCAAACAAACAGGTGGATCACCATTAAGTGATCACCACCGTGTCCATTGACACTAGTAACACCAGGCGAGTAGCAAGTGCGCTGTTAGCCTGTGTTTGATGGGCGGGGGAGGGGGAGCTCGAGCGGAGGTGGGCTTCCGGCGCTCTAACTGACCAAACGAAACGCAGTTCAATATGCAAGCACTGTTACTTCACGTCGGTTTTCTGTGCGAGGGTGGTATTACCCCGGGCGAGCCGACCCATTCATGCTGAAACCAGTAATAGCTTTAGCGTGGCTTTACCACCTATAAATACCTATATATTGAGAATAAAACGTTACAATGGAAAGATGGGTAATATTAAGATAAAGTTTTCTACGATTATTTTTCCCGGAAAACATGCGCTCTTTAATACTTTTACACGCTTTTATTTCATGTTTGCCTGATCGTATGATCATATTTTCACAAAAAATATGTACCTACATAGTAACGTCAAAAAGAATTTATAAATTGTAGAATTGACTTCCATGAATAACTATAGAAACAAAAGCAAAGTTAACAAGCTAAATGTTAACTATTAGGTACATCCACAGCTCAAACGTATCAATCATGGTTTTTTGTACATAACTGTGGCGCAGTTGCTTTCGAACGACATATATTTCATTCCCTTCAGTTTATAATGTGTTATTAATATTGAAGATTTTATTTTACTGAAAACAAAATTTGTAAACAACCTTTTATTGTTTTTGACAGGTTCAAAAGAACAACCAGCTTAAGATAAATAGCCACATTCCATAAATCTGTGTTATTTAGGCCCGTATACAAAATTTCCAAATGTAATCATACTTATATTCAACAGAATAAGTACGTATCCTATTCTCTTAACATAAGCTTTTTGGGGTGTAAGGGGTGTCGAATAACATTTAAGTCTTGAGACACCCGTGCCAACCTCACCTGCACGTGGTGCACCGTGAACGAGGCAATGGCGAAAGCGGGGTGGTAGGGTTTTACAGCCTGACTGGGTCGCAACCACCATGTATATGGCGAAAAAGCTCGTCATAGTGATTCGCTTCTGTGGGTCGCGTTTCGGGATCAGCCTGTGCATATCCAGCTTTTCGCAGGCCGGCATGACAGCGACGACCAACGATGGATAGTGTGTCACTTGGTGGTCGCCATTATTTTTGGATTGTACTATGCTTACCATCAGGCACAATGCAGTCATTTTGCCGTGCTACAATAAAAAAAAAGCTGGCCTTCATATACTTTATATATGCCATTATTTGATTACTCTCACCTGATATCGACAAGATACTGCAGAAGACGGTAACAGTTCCAGCCTAGAAGTGTTGTAGGCTCTAAAGTGTGATTGCTTGAACATTAGCATAATGTGTAGCTCCTCAGCCTGGTGAGAGTTGAAAAATGTCCTAACTTTGTGTGCTCACCACTATATTCTTTTTGTAATGTTAATTTATTGTGGAATTTGAAACCGTGTCCCTCGACACGTTGTCCGATCTCACTATCTCTAAACCTAGCTCGGTTGCAACATCGATACATCTTCCTTAATGAAAAATGATAAATCGGGACTAGATTATTGGTGCTCAGCTTTTAGTACGACTCTCTTGTAGATAAGAAAAATAAGTAATAGTGACTCGTTTTATCTCGTCATCTTTCAGGATCAACCATTGTATATACCCAGAGCTACATAGAGGTTTTATACGTAGTGTTTGTAAGTCGACATTGGGATGTTGTTTTCGGTAGATTTCCATCTTCTAGATCCTTAGTTCCCAAAGTGGTCCAGGTGGATCTCCAGGGGTCCACGGGAGACTCGACGAGAGACTACGTTCGTGTTAAAAAATGGAGGCTTTTAGTTCGTAAACAAAGATCCCCGAAAATGTATCTACTTTCGATTTTGAAGAACAGATAATATTTTAAGAAGCTCAGCAACTGTTACTTGTAAAAACTTGTATATTCCATATTCAACATGGCCAACTCTACTTTTTTGACATCCACTCACAGCACAATCAATTAATGAATTAACCAATCAATTCTCACTTTTTTTTTTAAATTATTAATTCGTGGTTGGAACTCAGCCGCAACGGCAATTTCCATTGTTAGATCTAATCTTCACATTTTTTGTCGAGTTTTGAGAATATGGTAGAAATGTAGCTGCAGGGGTTCCACCGGAACCAGCTAAATTTTGAAAGTGGTCTATGAGAAAAAAATTAATGGAACCTCTGTTCCAGATGTTCCAACTATTTTTGAACTGTATTTAATTTATCATTATGTGAAATGTTATCATGTATCTAGAACGGGAATTTTATTATTTTGTCTCATGGACGTAATGCGTATATAACGAGGGACATAATAAGACTTAAAGGTAGAGATTATATTGTGAAGGTAATATGTACATAGGACTTGACACACAGCTTACTGTCCCTCCCGAAATTGTACATAAAGTTATTATGTTGAAGAGCATGTACCTACTTCAGTTACTTATGCCGTCGAAGTACATGATCGGAACACATTACGAGGTGCCACTCCCGGAACAGCTCCGAGGCTCTGTTTAATATTTTTAAACGACTCGAAATTAGGTCAAATTAGTACTCCCTATACGTGTTTTAGTCTAGCCAAATTACAAGAGTGCATTTCGGCTGCCAAGTATACCGTTTTGTGTTCGCTTCGGTACTGAGATAACTTGCCTGTGGTACATTAATTGTGTAGGTTCATGTGTAAATGTATACGGAACCCGAGAACGTCGTATTTGACGGAGACGCGGTTAAAGCAGCTTAGTAGGCGTTGAGCGCGCGTGCGCGTGGGGGCGCTAGTATCGCGAGAGAAACAGTCCCGTGTGCGTCTCCGTCGCAGCGATACTTATGTTCTGTTAGCTCTGCCTGTAGTTAGCTCTTCGAACTTACGCACTGTTCGCAAAGAAACTGAATGAAATCGCAATGATTTTACAAACCAATCTCATAGTCCGGGCTTGTTAGTAGTTGTTTATGTGATAATAAAGTAGCAAGTGTACTGTAGAGTGTAAAGCGACCGGTCCAGATATCCATATTTCTGTCCGCTGCGCCGGTCTCACGCCCGTCTACAGTGGAATGCGGTAATTTTAACTACTGCGGATCCCGGGATACATTTGAGAATAGAGTACCTACGAAAAATTACTACAGAGTCAGAAAGGTAAGTAACTAATACTATCATCATAATATAATCATAAATAAACGAACATGCAGACGAAAAATCTCATTATTTCTTCTAATTACATCGCAGATCTTTTACGTTGGGTTACTTACAAAAATTTATAAGTAATTTGAATGAAATATATCAATGATCTCTTAGCAAATTATCGTTTATTATATTTCTATATATTATAATTTTGAATATATTTCAATTTACAACTGATTTTAGTTCAGTTTAATTTAAATATTGATGTTAATAGGTTTTATTTCCTACAAACATACCTATTACTATTAGTAAGCACGTATAGTCCAAGAAGCAAAAACAAAAATGTTGCCGGTTTTTCAGTTTCTGTTTGACCGTGAAGATAAATAATTATGAGTGGTAGTAATTCGGGAAGTTTTATTGTTATAATGTGTAGTTTTAGATGACCGGTTTGATATTTATATTTCCTACTTCTATCATTTACTTAATTACTTGATATTATATACTCGAATGTCATGATTTATTTGAATTGCAAATTTGCAATATAACAAATTATATGGATATAATTAATTTTATGTATTATTTTATAGTGTAGTGTGTTACGATCGTCGGTAATAAAAATGGTATTTACATATCATTTTATCTTCGATCAACAATAACATTTTATGATAAAAACAAAACACACAAAAATTGTGCTAACTAGATTAGATACTTAAAATAAATCTACGGCGTTGTAATAAGATGATTATATATTCATAATTTATATAATCATAAATATAGCTACAACAAAATAAATAACAATCATTGCTACATATAATGTCTATAGCATATAAGCATAACACTATGATTAAAAAATTAAAGCATTATCTTTATTAATTGTAGTTACAGCTAGCACTATAATAGGAACACAACAATTAGATGAAAAGTAATAGGTAATGTTTAAATATGTGATACAAATATCTTCTATTTTGTTTTAATAGTACAAAAAAAATTGACTAGTCGATAATTATTTAATTAGAAACACTTCTATAATTATTTAACGATAAATTATGAACATTTTATGTTAAAATCGAATAACATTTTATTATTATACACTTCCAGTAAATACTTATGATTGGTCAAATTACTGTTTACTTTCTTCAGCTACTTAAGTAGGTATTCCAAGGACTATTTAAAGTTACAGTGTAAAAAAATCATATTAAGATGCTATGCATATGAATATGAAGAACCCTTTTATGTTGCTCCGTATACTATTATATATCTTCTACATTTCTAATATGTTATCAGTATTTGTAAATACTAGTGGGCGCCCAGTGGTCGATATTCGACCATAGTTCATTGATTTTTTAAAGGGATAAATATTATAATAATAGTTGTATGTTATAATATCATTCTTGAATGTAGAATGAAAAAGGGTATGTGGAACGTAAGAGTAAAATAATACATACAGTCGAGCATAGCAACCTCCTTCACAACCTTTTTTGAAGTCCTTTATTGACAGATGTCAAAATGTCTTTTTTATTTACATGTGTGTATATGTTGTGTAAAATTGAAGCAGTAGTGTGAGTAATGAATATTTTAATTCTAATGCATTTTATATAAAATAAATAGCTTTCTGCACTTCTCCTCCATATAAACTTTAACGTTCACGTTCATCCGTTCGCGCATTTCTCTCAAAAAGGGATACAAAGTTTAGGCATCACCTATTAATATATATGATGATTATAATACAAATATGTTTCTCGCGTCTGTGTGTGGGTTCCCTTAGTTCAAGTTGCTGTACCTTTTGCAATGGAGTTGTAAGGAGTTTTTGAAAACTTACTGTCGTAACGGTAGTTAATCATTATGAGGTACACTGAATTAATGTACTACGGAGTTATACATCTTAAAAACGTTTACAGAAACTTCTAGGATGTGATATGTCTGTCTACTAAAGATAGCCCACATTAATCATTTTTATCTTTCGCATATTGGTAATAAAATAATTTGTTATATACGACGTTATTTTCCGCAATATTGTATTAATATCTATACAATTAAATAATGTCATTATGTTAAGCGTTTAATTTGGATGAAAATTGCTCCTCAAATGATATAATTTCAAGAAATATTTTAGAATATATCACAGAATTAAAATTACGTGCAAAAATACGTTGTTTGTGAGGAGATACTTACGTTGCCTCTATGACTTTGAGGAACTGCAAATAACAAAGCGTCAATAAATGGAAGCAAATTGTTTGGATACTTTTGACGTCGCGTTAGTATACTGTACCCATGCGAAGCCGCGAGGGTCCCTATTATTATATCGAACGAGCTTATTTGTTATGAGTCTATCAAAATAATTCTTAAAGTCACATTCCAACGTTCTAAAATTGCGAAACGTGATGTCAGAGCCGCGAGCAGGTATACGGTGGATTAAGTAAGATAGATCACTTTCTTTTCGGCCGACTCCAAGTCTAGAGAGATCTATTCAACTTCGCTCTCAATTTCTCACGGTGTGCGACGCCTGCGAGAACTAAAGTACGAAATGTACATTGTTACTTTTGAAATCTTTCTTAACGAATAACGCCATTCAAATTTATGTAACATGACAAAAAACGGTTTTAATTGAATAAAAAAAATATTTGCCGTTAAGACGATTTAGACATTTATATTCTAAGTGATAAAAACATGAAAAACGTATGAAACCCGTATGCACCGCATGAAAAACGTATTCATTAAAAACGATATCCTATATGCTCGCACATCGCACCAACTATTTCTCTAATTCTTTTTTGTTGTCAGGTCAAGGTTTGAAAGAAAATCTTTTAAAAATCGTACAGCAAATTAAAAATTGTCGTATAAAAGTCTCCATATAAAAAAGTGAGCGAGTTATTTGATTGAAGAAGGCGTTATTTTGTGGAAATCCATCATTGAATATTATAGTAGATGTTACTTTGCACTTCCGTCTGGAATTGATTGCCCACTACTACGTGTCACTGCAACAAAAGCGTTTTTTACTAAAACAATAAAAAGAAAGAATTAAAACCGCGTTCCTTGGTTCTTATTTTTGAGTAAGTGAGATAGAAAACAATAAGGAGATCTTCAAGAATATTAATATAATTATAATATTAAGAATATTCTATTCATTAGTATACACGTACGAAGCCGGGGCTGGCAGCTTGCTTATATATTATTTTTGTATGTTCAAATATTCATTTTTCGTCTAGCTTTTATCACTGCCGCACTGCCACCCACACATGTCCAATTTAATATCAATAGAGCTTTTACTATGAGAAATAAAGTAAGTACTTTATTTAAGAATTACTTTATGTAAGAATTAGAAGCAGCAACGATCAGACGTTACATTAATATCCTAAGCATCGATTTCTCTTTTCGCCCACTACTCCTTACGAACGCATTAGGTACTTATAAAAAACTCCAACGATGAATTAACGTTTTGTTATTGGAATCAAGGCTCACATATGTTTTTGTATTCTCTGATGTTCCTTCCAGAACATGTGATCTACAAGGCAGTGACATTTTATCAGAATAATTTTTATAAAGAAAAATATTTATAGACCAAAAGCGGATGGAAAAGCAACCCATATATTTATTTATTTTAGTTTTATACATGGAAATGTAACTTACACTATTTGAATACATTTTTCTATGATCATTAATTACATTACCGCTCAAAACTTGCTGTCTATCGAATCGTCTAACGCGATCTAACATCAAAGGAATTTTCTAACGTAGGCGGTGTGTTTTGGATCAATATAATTATTGAAAAACTGGTTAAAATTATGTGCAATTTAGTAATTCAACATAATCCAAGGTTTAGAGAGACATGCTAGTTCATGAATTAAATATATGTCGCAGTAAACAAGAATAAAGTATCAAAACTTATAATTCTAATTCCGTCAACCATAGATATTCGTGCATACATTCTATAAAACACGATGAAGTCTTTAGTATCATATAATATCATCCAATCGTTTATGAAATTAAATTTGTATTGTAAATCATGCATATTATTCCGTATAACGCCTTTTAATTTACCATTTCTATTGACTCGTTTGAACAAACTTGAAACGTGAAAGATTTATTAATTAACCACCTGTGCGGATGTCAGGCGACCGGTCTTGACACAAATATTATAGAGGATTAATGCAAGTAGGACGATAGAGAATTATCTTAGGGACTACGCACACAGTTATAATAGATACTGGATAGAAATGAGGCTAAATGGTTTAAGAATTAATGGTGGTAGAGCTACGCTGAAACTATTACTGGTTTCAGCATGAATGGGTCGGCTCGCCCGGGGTAGTACCGCCCTCTCGCTTCTGCCGACCGCCGAAAACCGACGTGAAGTAACAGTGCTCTCATTGTTGCGTTTCGTTCGGTTAGTGAGAGCGCCGGAGGCCCACGTCCTCTCCCCTCTCATTTCCCCTCTACCTACCGTAACCCTTCCCCCCAAAGGGTGGCAAAGCATTTGCAACTCCTTTGGTATTGTTATTGTCTATGGACGGTGGTGATCACTTAACATCAGGTGACCCACCAGTTGGTTTGCCACCTATGAAATAAAAAAAAGAAATAAACTCAATTCTAATGATCGTATTTATTATATTTCTATCTTTGTTTTTATCATCCCGCTCAATAAAATCTAGTACATTTCGAAATAATCATTACATAGTATAAAACAGAGTCCTCTGCCACGTCTGTCTGTCTGTCTGTTCGCGATAAACTCAGAAACTACTGAATGGGTTTTAGTGCGTATATAACAGTAGATACAGTGCTTCATAAGGAAGATTTAAGTATATAATATGTCAAAATTTTTTTATTATCAGGGCGGGCCAACGTCCGCCGTGCCCGCTAGAATCTAATAAATTAACTCGTCTTAATTCCACACATACATTTTCACGAAGTAGCAGCAATGCAGAATTGTAAACTAAATAATATAAACGGTGAGGATAAACTTCAAATATTTTAAATCTCCAAAAACGGAGATAAATAAGCTTAGAGCTATTAAGTTGATTAAGAACGAAAACGTTTCTAAAATATCTATACGATTTAAATATTAGAATTGTTGATTATATTGAACTCTGACGAGAGGTGGTACAGTATTATAACAATTTAATTCTAACCAATTCAAACCAGATTTTTGTTCATTAAATAATTAAAAATACGAAGTGAAGATTCGAAGCGTATATATAAATAGGTGAAGATAACACAGTTACGTACCTTTTTTATTTGTATGTAGAAATTAAAAAAAAAGTAGAAGTACAGGCGTATTTCTAAACCGATTTTCTTTTGTTTAATAGCGACATTGACGAGTTTCTGTATTACCAGTAAAAAATTGGAAATAGTTTCATATCTATCTATACATCACGCTCATCCCGCTCGGTCTGCTGTTATGTGTCCATCACTCACTACGCAAAACCACTGGATAGGTCTCGATTTTTTTTTGTTTTAGTTTTTGGACACTAATTATCATGATAGCTTAATTTAATATAGAGTTATAACAATTATAAGAAACCACGATTTTTATAAACACTGCTCGCTTGACTATGTATGTTTTTTGGCGTGGAGAAGTGGGGCATGCGGTGTGATACTTATATATATTTATTCTTCTGTAGATAGATAACATTCATTAAACAACGCAAAGTGTTGGTTATCGGGTATTCTACGATATTTGTACAAACTCCATACCGTTTTTACTATTTAGAAAAAAATAGTACATAATAAATATAGGTAGAAAATACCTATATAACCCGTGAAAAGTACATTTTATACCTCTTATTATGGCCGAATTTCGACCACTGGACGACAACTAGTTATAATAATTATACCTGAATATGCTCATCTTTTTTTTAAAGTCACGGTTAAGCAAATCAAAAGCGCGCCGGCCTTTGCATTACCTAAATCACAATGGTTGTCACGAGAGGGGAGCGAGCGTCACGGCCGGCCCTGTTCGGGTCTGTCCCACGTCACCACACCGCTATGGATACCATCCATTGTATTACTTCATTGTGAACCGTGTCACTATGTCCTTATCTTCATTCATACAGTACACAAATAATACACGGTTTGATTGATGTTTAAAAACAGACCCCAGTCGAGTCGGCAAGTCAATTCTTTGATAACGGTGTTAATAAAAAAAAGTGTTAAATAAACAGGCGGTGTATAATGTTGGGACGTATGTAAAAATGTACATTGATTGTTTTTTTTTATTCTAAGTATTTTAATTTCAACTATTTAAAACTAGTGTTGGTCCAATGATCGAAATTCGACAACAATCTTTATTAAAAATTGTCTCAATAAATAAATTAATTAAGCGATTAAAAGTAAATTTGAACTTTCAAGCAATTATTTATATAAAGATCATTGTGTTCAGAATTTAAAAAAAGTCTTTCCAGTTTTTTTGTATCGTTAACAATAAAACTCGTAAATAGCTTCTTAATACAAAAAAAAAGAATGTCTCGTGACAAACAGTAGAAAACGGTACTGAATTGTTTTGCCTTTAATATATACATAAATAAATAACACGATAGTTTTATATTCCTGTTTGCGAATCAGAAAAATATAACGGCTCTATTAAAATAACCTTGTTTCAATAACTTATGTCTGTTCAACAATTTGTAATATCACCTCATCAAGAATATTATCACTTCTTATATAATGGTGTTTATAATAGCATTATTGTAGTAAACAAATAGTACGTCTTATTCTACTTTGAGTTATAATGGTAAATAGCTTTCAAACGTTCCATGTTAAATGTGGGAACCTCAAATAAATCCTTCTATCTATTCTGTTTACAAACGATACTCACACTATCCCCCCGTACTAGAGTTTTAAATATTAGTTTAGGAACTGGGATTCTTTTCTATTTTTACACAAAACAGGAAAGTTTCGTGGTAAGATCCTTCGTTCACAGTTAACTTGTGAACGAAACTGGTTCCTATAGTTAGGTGTCGATTCATAAAATCAGGTTTACGTCGAAAATTCGTTGAGGTAACAACATTAATGAAGAATAGCCATGAATATTTAAAGGAAGCGATAAATTTACATACAACGATTTCGCTCCAGTTACGAGCTATTATATAAAAATATAGAGGTAATAAATATATTATGTAGATGATATTTTGTTTAATGATTTTAAATCGAATATAACTTTTTGTTCTCGCATCCTGTAGTTTGATAAGGTTGCTTTAAAATGAAATTGAACGAGAGATAGCTTTGTTGTTATTTTACATACAAGACACAATACACGGAGGCCGCAAGTCTGAGGAGGGCGGGCGAGTAGCTAGCGTCGCACTTGAAGGGCCCTGGCGCATCGCGTCGTGGGGTTTTAGAGTAACCATATATTATTTTTGAAGTGAATCTTCTTTAGGCGTATGAGGGTAAAATTTTTACAGATGTAACGTCACGGAGGTATGCAACGGAAGTGACGTCATTTGCAGTAAACGCAGATTTTTCATCTATTTTTCAAGTCTCGGAAATCTAAAGTTTTAGGTTTGTATAAATATAAACAAGACTTATAAATTAGTTCGCCAAAGAAGTTTCACTTCTGACATGAGTACTTTGTACGCACGCACTTTTTATTAACTAGACTTGCCTATTAAAGAGTTATTTTAACTGAAATATCTAGGTTGCTATAATTTCCGTTGTTTTGCTAAAATTATTTAGAGAAATAAATTATGTTAATTTAAAGAGTTCGTTCAACAACATTATGATCATAGATTGTCATACCTAACATGAACTTTGAATATACAACTTTAATAGATGTCACTGATGCCCTCTTATATGAGGTTGAAGGAGTTACTTTGTCTTTTACTGTCCCGTTAAGTTTTCTATCTTTAAACGCATCTGACACGTACTTGGAGACAAAGTTTAAAGCATTTAACAAGTTGAATAAAAAACAGCTTTTTCAACCTGTTCAACCATAAGTTCGTCTTAAATTTTGCTATACAGATTGCTCGAAGAATCTTAGGCTATTAGATTTTAATTTCTATTGTCTTTAATTATTAAATCTACGAGTAAGACTTAATTAGATCATAACATAAAGGCTTTTTCTTGTAATTATTGTCTACGTAACAATTAGAATAATTAATTAAAAATGTGTACAAAATACTTATTTATAGGATACACTTTACACGGTCTTTATATTATATGTAAGTGTAATAAGATTAAAGTATAGTTACTATACCTTTCGGTATCCGGGCAAGTGTTTCAAATAAGTGGTCAGTAATACGAATCGCGGACCACAGTTTAAATGCGCTCCGCGTAACTGTGGCGTGTGTGAGAGGGTTTACAATTTACAAATAAAGATTTGTTATTCTACTGCCATGTCGTAAATAGTATTCATTAAAGGTAGTCCGGTGAAGCTGTTAAGACCTTGCTTGGTCAATAGCGTAGTCAGTTCGAAAAAAAAAAAAAAAAGAATTCATTAAAATCTCGCACACTTATTAACTTTGTTTACGTGCTATA
>MU158707.1:1520533-1608704 GCA_015888305.1 Antheraea pernyi
TATATATATTATTATACTATTGTTTTTACTGAATAGATGTACTGTTTTTTGACTGCAGGAACGGCGAATTTTTGTAAGGTGTACTATAATAATATTAGTATGACCACTATAGGAAATATTAAATTATATATTTAAATATGAATACAACGCTACGTTATCAAACTTTAAACTTATATATGGAGAATAAACCAGGAATATACTTAATATTTTGATATCAATTTACAGAAGACATGAACCAGTAATAATTCCTTGTAAATCTAAATGGGTACGACAGAAACCCGTGATTATAGTATTGCAGAAGGTAATTTATACTTACACGTTATATTTAATTCGTTAAAGTCGTAAGACGGGGAAAAAAGAAAGAGTATATGTGTGTGTGTATAAGCCGGTTCCCACGACTTATCGACGAGGGGAGTTTTTTTTTGTTACACACCTACTATAGGTACATTATGTTACAAGGCGGTATTAATTAAGTAATTTACACAGTAAATCGATACAAAACCTATGGGATACTAATAACTTTAAAGACTACAATATTAAACTAGTGTTTTTATGTTGTATTTTTAATTAATTTAGAAACCAATGGCAAGCACAAAACTTCTATTTTTTTTTATTGTACTCCCACTAAAACCCATGCCCATATTAATTTCTATACATATTTATTTTTGGTATTATCGTGTTTGCAATCTTTGCAATATGAAATAATTTCCAATAATTAACGATTTATAGACCGTTCGATGTAAAACAATCATATTGAAAATATTAAATGCAAATAAATAATTGCAGAGATTTAATATAAATTTTTTATATTCAATTATATTAAACCCATATTAAATTCTTAAAATAAAGATCTATTAATTTGTTTAAAGTAGAAAAATCAATTTAATAATCTAACGGAAAGGTTAGCAAACCATTTAATACGGGTTTACTTTTTCCACAGCGTTATATAACTCAAAAATGAATTATCACAAATTTATATCGATTGAATTCATGCAATCATTTTAACGGACGCATCTCAAGGACGGAGGTCTTTGCGTCGTTAATTTTACCGGTCTTATAAAATGACTTGGTGTATCCGATTACTCTATTTATTCGACTTGTTATAAACTAGATCATAGTATGTGATTGCGGTTAATAACGTTACATAATACATACTTTATAGTTATTATACTGCAACCATGTTTTTCTATAGTGTAAAAATTATAAAATATTCAGATCTGAATAATGGACAACCTACCAAAGGTATCCAAAGGGAATGTGAATTTACTTGATGACATTGTTCATACACCTGTAAATGAAAATTCGCCATTTCATTTCGCCATATTCACTTTATTTTCGTCTTCCTTACTCTAATTACAATAATACTTAAACTATCTCTTTCGCGATATGTTATTCCTTATTTATTTACTCTTTTACTCTCATCGTGCTATCTATTGACTTCCCATTCACTCTTACGTTCGAAGTGTCTTTTTTCATCCTATATTCAATATGTTGAACATGATTTACGTTCCATACCTTATACAATAAATAAATTATACAGAGATTATGCAATATACCCCTCAAAATCATATTTGGCTGCTATGAAATGTTCATAGCTAATAAATACTTGATGTTCCGGGTGTCACCCACATCTCCACTCGCTACAGCAATATCTAACAGTAACTCCGCTACTGCAAAGGACTGTATTTAACTGTGCACTGCTAGTTTATGGTCGAAATGTATTTGCCATGGCGCGGCGCCGACATTTGCCACGCCTTATGACCCAATCTAGTTACATTGCGTTCGTACTTCCAAATTCGTAATCATATTAATACCTACTAGAATAAGTACCTTTTACAAATTGTCTGTCAAAATAGCTTTACGATATTATAGTTTGGTATCTGGTCTCATTAAAATCATTTTTCTTTATAATTCCTTCAAATCCCTTTTTAATTGTCAGTCATATCCATCCTCTTAAAACCTTATAGGTATACTGTGACATAAGGAAAGCGTACCTAAGTATAAAAAAAAAAAACTCGAAACCTCACTATAACGTCCATAAAATTATTAATTGCATCATAATTGACAGATTATGGTTTCGTTTCCGCTTTTGTATATTTTTTATGTATCTGTTAAAATAGCGTGAAGTCCAGTGACAGTAAATTATAGTTATTAAATAATTTTATCGAACTTTAGCCGATTTCAATCAAAAGAAAACTGCAAAGAGTTCAGTACAAGATAATTACTAACAAAGTAAATGTTTAATTTGGGGAACAATAATAGTTGTGTAGGTAGCATTCTCTAAATGCATTTATTAATAATACCGTTGATTGATTTGGATAATTATAATTCTGTAATTACAAATTAATAATATATTATAGACATTGGAACAGAATTTCAATCAAGGAAAAAGAGTAACAACTGTTTGAAATAACTTACAGCTAGCGGGACCGGCAGACGTTGTCTCGTTATAAAAAAAAATCCTTGACAAATTATATATTAAAACCTTGCTCATGAATCACTTTATCCACTGGTAAAAACCGCATGAAAATCCGTTCAATAGTTTTTGAGTTTATCGCGAACAGACAGACAGACAGACGCGGTAGGGGTCTTTGTTTTATACTATGCAATGATAATGATATAATATATAGTAAGGAAATATTCGTTTGATATTAGGTGGTCGACCTTGTTTAACAAACATAAAAGAAAAAAGTTCTGGTTTCTCTTAATGAATTTGTTTGTATGCAATTTTCTTTGGAACCAAGTAACCAATTTTTCCTGGGGTGTACTGTACAATCATGGAAAGATTTATACTTAAAATAAAATGATATCATTCTTATATACTATCTCATGTGGTATATGCAATAATTGTCTTTTAAAATGATGTTCGTTTTTACGAAATCGGTTTGTTTTTTAAAACATCTTATTAAGGAGTCATTTTTTTCCAAACTGGCGAATACACTATTGTTTATATATGCCATTTTGGTATTGTTAATTGAATTTATAAAGTTAATTACATATACTGAAAACATTATTATACATTGTCTTATTTAACTTGTAACAGAGAACAAGATTTTCCGTATATATTAAAAATATATTGAATATTTCCGTTAACATGTACCCATTTTAATGACCTCACATAGCCAGTAGCCACTAGCGCTTGTTAAAAAGAGAAATGTCATTGAAGTGGCAATGAAAATTTTAAAATTTGAATACTTGAAAGTTAAAATCATACATATGTTTGTCGATTTCTCGCGATGATTGTTCTCAAACACGTATGCGTGTAAAATGTACATTACGTGGAAGGTGAAACAAGACGAGCCATTTGTAGGCGCCAAGTGTTTACAGAAGAGTCCGTGTGGCATCGCTAATGAGCAGGGGATCGGTGAAAGTGCCCGTGTGGGACGTAAACCGCAGAAGCCGCAGAGACAGTCTGTACAATTGTGTATACGGCTCCCAGTGTCTGTCTACGAGTATTTCCTCTTCGCACACCCTCTTGTTATTTTGAATGTGTTTATGTACGACATACTGTTTACCGTTCCCTTTCAACTTTGCATAAAAACCATATCTACACTCAACTATTACATTCGTATACTATATTAAAACTATTTCTATGTATACGAGTATACCTATACGGAATAATACGAAAGAAGAACGATTTTACGTTTAAGGTACGTGTTCACAAAAATTACCATATTTATTTATCCTGGATAATTTCCCTATTTTGTTCGTATATTTTTATAATATAACTAGCTGATACCCGCGACTTCGTCTGCGTTGTTTATTATCTTAGTGGTATATTTTATGTACAGAGGAATAAATATAAGCAACACAACGCTTACCTAACTTCTCCACGTAAAGAAGAGACATTCGCTGAACGCGTAGTACTTTATAGAAATCGTAATTTCTTAAAAACTTTAATAATATTATATTAAATGAAGTCATTGGGATATTTTTTAAATAAAAATCAAATCAAGTGATTTAAAAGAAAAAAAGAATGACCGAAGTCTTTCCAGTAGTTTTTGTGTGATCATTGCTCAATGGCAAACCTCTACCATTTAATGTATTTAAAAAGGACATATAAGTTAATTTTATTATAACAAATTGACTGCCTTAAAATGTATCTATTATTATAAGCATAAAGTATAAACTTATACCAAAAATACCACATTAAAATTATTTATACTAAAATGTTCCCACGTATATAAAATAATCATAAAAATCAGTCTTACAGTTTCTGTAAAAATCGCGCAAATAATAAACATACTACGAAATATAGAACCTTCTTTTTTAAGTCGGTTAAAGATTAAGATTAGATCTAATTTACAGCAGTCCTTAGCGATGTCTTGTACCAGTTGTAACGCGCAGCGGTTATCGACAGTTGATAAAAAATCACCAGACACGAATGAGATAATTAATTGCTTCACGGACAGCTTATTAAGGTTTGATTGACATTTGACATAAATGTATTGTATTCTTCTCTAAAATTTTAAATAGCTTAGTGAGACCTGCCGCCATTGTCCGTTTTGTGTTTTACTAAGGCCGTATTAAGTGTGTCAAAGATTGTAAAGAATTTCTTTTAATTAATTAAAGATAATAAAAGATTGTCCGAGTGTCGGTGTGACCGTTACTTATTGCAACTGACGTAAACACGCGGATGCTGTGTGGACAGAGACGAACGAGTTGGTGGTCTGGACAAGCAAAACCTGCTGGACAGGCGCAGTTCGACGCCCGGCCGCGGCTGAACACTTGTCGCGGTAACCATGTCCATTCGTGTATTTTTTTCGGCTCTCCCATCAGCGTGCTATCATGACTATTCATGGCCTTGACGGTTTTAAACTCGATTCGATTTACCAACGGCTATACGTTGTTAATACACGATTATTCAATTCCTTAAACGTGAACATGTTTTGATCATCCTTTTCTATACTATCTATACTAATATTATAAATAGGTAAAGTTTGTGACGTTGTGAGTTTGTGACGTTGTAAAACGTAATCTCAGAAACTACTCGTCCGATTTGAATAATTCTTTCAGTGTTATATAGCTCATTCATCGAGAATGGTTATAGGCTATATTATCACGCTAAGGCCAATAGGAGCGGAGCAACAATTAAAAATGTTTTGAAATCGGGGTTTTTTTCCATTCGAGAGCTTCCGCTGCGTTTTAGCCCAAAATAACTATTCCACGCATGCGAAGTCGCCGGCAGAAGTTATTAACTAATTATATTATCTATAATCTATACTACTATTGTAAAGAGGTAAAGTTTTTGAGGTTGTAGGGGGTAATATCTGGAGAGTCGGAGAAAAATGGTCGAACGAAAACGTTTCTTACGAACGCCGCCTTAATTATGAGATATTTATGATTGAGTTCTAGAGAAAAGTTGTAGCTTGATAATGCCTATTACCTCCCAACGAAGTGGGCACGGGTCGTCTAGTATCAAATAAAGCTAAATGCATTACATATCATCAAGTGAGATCAAATCTTAAAGCCTTTAAGTTAAATGGCTTTCATTCGCTAAGCTTATTATTCTTGCCAAATAATTTGCGGGAAAATTAGTTCGAAACGATTATTATCTATATAAACTTCGTATAACTATGATGGTTTATGCAACACATACCGAAATAGCTCTCAGTAAGACAGTTTTATATATAGTATATCTATATATAGTATATTTTATATATAGTATATCTTTTCTATTAAGTTCATTTACTTATCTACTTTTCACTCGTATTTAAGTCGCGTCGTTATTAAAATTACAATAACTTTTAATAGAGTGAACCGATTTTAGTGAAATCAAGACTAAATGTTACTCGAGGATATGATTTTCTTGGTGAGGTTTTTTTTTGTGAATGTAATAATTTAGCAGTTATGCGTATTCATACAAAGAAACAGACAGACAGACATTTCTAAAAATGATTGAAATGTATTTCATTACTCATTCCAAGACACCTGCAACAATTTTTTTCACAAAAATCTAAAAGTATACAAGTTAGATTTATATTCTTGATGTATGTATAGATAATATAGATTAGACCAAACTATTTACGTGGAACAATAAAAAAGTTTTTCTTCTCTATGATAAATTAATATATATTTTTTTGTTATCGCTATCTTTTAAATATACTAAAAAGACTCCTTGACAAGCCTCGTTTAAGGGAAATAATGAAGAAGCGAATTAATAAAACATTTGTGTTTTAGAACAAGACATTTTTGTGAGTACAGTGTATTACATCGACGACATTGCTATAATATAACATCCAATTGTTATATTAGGCTTAATGTTCATTTAAACAGAGAAAAGGGAGTTGTGTTTATTAATTATAGCTGTATTGAGTAGAGATACCCCTAATGGCCCTTCAGTAGCATGTATGAGTTGTCTGGTTTATTATACCTGGGTGTTATTAAGGTATTAAAAAAAAATAGGGTGTGGAGTCCCTAAAACTAACTTCCTAAATTTCCTAATGTGGAAATGAAAATAAGAAGGAGTAGAAATTGTTTTTTTGTGAAATCATATTGTTTCTTTAAGACAAACTTTATTAACATTGCTTACAATTCACAATTGATCGCATCTTTTAATTATCATTTTCGAGTGGAGAAATATATAAATCTATAACATTTACAATGGGATTATGATAACTACTAAGTAAGATACGAAATGTTTGATTATTTTTCTCGCTCTGTCTCTTTCTATTCCCCTCCCCAGGAGAGTTGAACGTTTAACGCAACAGTGCTTTCATATCCCCTCCATGGTAGCGTTAAACGTTTAACGCAACCTTGTTGGAACACGCATTAGAAGTTTCACTTCAAAAAAATACAATGATATTGTGGTGAAACGTTAACATGAATATTGTAAAGTACATATAAATTATATAAGATCAAAAGTGTATGCATTTGTGAATCATGCAATTTCGGTTGTATGGTTCACAAATGTATATATGTATGAATAGCTAGAATAGTTAGCTAGGTCAGACGCGACTTTTCTCAGGTAACTGCCCAAGCCGAGGTGCGCGTGCGCCCTTGTGTATGTTACCTAAAAACCAAATCGGTTGAGTGCCTTAAGCGCCAGCCTTAGTAGTCCGGTGAAGCTGTGAAGACCCTGTCAAGTCATACCCTGTCGTAGTCAAGTCGAGAAAAAAATATCAAAAGTGTTAAAGTAGTCGTAGTACTATGTACTAATAGATCAAAAGTACAATAGGTCGACCTATAAATTTAGCAATTGTAAAGATACTGATAAATGTCAATTCTAACAGACAATCAATATTTTACTACCATGTTCGGGTGAATTTAAACTAATTAAAGACGACAGAATAAAAAAACAAAATTTATGTTTTCATATATTTATCTCATTTTTTACTGTCTTACCTACCATCTCACTACTGTGGCTTTGGTTTAATACGATCCATATTACATAAGTCTCCATAATGTCTATACAATATAGTGGTGGTTAATATATAATAGAGCAATTGTTATGAATTTATTATACATTGAATTAAACTTGACAAAGAAATTAAAACGTGACGCCATCTATGAGATATATATAACAGTCGGATCTACAGTTTTCTGTCAATAAACTAATTTAAAGCGCCATCTGTACGAGACTGATGAAACTTACAATAATTAACATTGACAATCATTTAATTTGTAATTTAAAAATATTGAAGCCATTAATCGAAATATATGTTATCCTATCTTTCAAGTTGGACCAAATTATAAATAAATGCCAACTTTCATGAAGATCGGTTCAGTAGTTTCTAAGTAAAAATCGCAACAATTCCCATTTTTAATCCAATATAGTAGTCGTTAATAATTTTAGAAGGTAAAGACGTGGTAATGTGTATTTTCGAATAAATATAAGCCGCGATGCCTCACTGCGCCGCGCCGAGCTGGGAGCCCCGGACGCCGCTGTTTGCACTCAATAAGCCGAAGTAAACAGACTCCAGCTGAGCTATTCTTCATCTCCGGTCGTCTAACACACGCTCAACTTTAAGCTGGATACTCTATGATATTAATATTTGTTTACGAAACTACGTATCTACTTGTGGAATTGTTTGTACGAGATTTGTGAAAAATGTTTCAGAATATTCTTATTCTTTTTTTTTGTTCAGACAAACATGAGTCTTATCGAAATTTAGGGTATCGAAGGTATATATTACCGAATATTTTGAAATGATATGTCTTTAACTTAACTGTTACACAAACGGTATTATTTACAGTTAATCGACAGGTGCCCAATAATGTAACCAATAAAACGATTATTTATGTAAATTATAATTAATTAAATAACATATTTTTTTATCTATACATTTAGTATTTCAGTGTACGAAATATAAAATAATAGAAATGATATATATCACTTTCAAATAAATCACTTAGTGGTGTAAAAAGGTTACTCATAACATCACCGGATACACTCAACATAGATGTCACAGGTTTGAATCAAGTAATCCCTTTAAGTTAAAATTAGGTTACATCATATAGTTCCATTTGATCGGAGTGTGAGAAATTATTCTCTGCAGTTTTGATTATCCTACGATATCGATATGGAGTTAACCGTATACTGGATGATTCACACTTTATTCTTAATATTTGTGATACAAAAATAGACTAGTGAACTGCCCTGGTTTTTGCCGTTTATCCAGTTTTACTAATGTGAGTGACTTTCTTCTACTTTATATAAATATAATATACATTTATTACATGCATAAACATTCCGGAATAAATTCTCTAACGATAGTGAAAACCATATAAAAATGCGTAGAAACATGAGAAGAAGATAGATATATGAGGCATATAAAATCAAAAACAGCTAAGTGCATAGAGACCAAATTTGCAGGAAACAAAAAAAATGTTTAACTATTCTCAGAGTTGGAGTTTTACTTATCTTCAAAGTTTCAATTATAGGGAGTGGCATACGCTATTGGTTTTGCCTGCCTATGGCCATCAGCTCTAAAAGAGAAGTTCAAGAAATTAAAAAATGCAAATCCCGTAACTGTATTTTATTCTTAATTTACTTCTTATTTGATGACTTGGTTGTACTTAAATAAATGTATTTGATCCCAAAATCAATTTTAAAACGAAAATTAAAAGGCTAGAGCGGTATTTTGTTTCTTGTAGGAATTAAATGGTGATTTGCAACCAAAGATAGACTAGATGGCTCCATACTCAGTTCATTTTTAGAACTCGTGGCACTTAGCTGTCTTTGATTATATATGCCTCATATACAGAAAAGATGTTAATCTATACGAATAATAAGAATGTAAATCTAACGTGTCAGATTCAGATTTTTGTGAAAAAAATTTATTGCATATGTCTAGGGTAAGTACTTAATAAAATACACTACAATCATTTTTAGAAAATCATAAACCATATCCTCGAAAGTAACTTAGTCTTTATTTCATTAAAATCGGTCCACACTATCAAAAGTTATTGTAATTTGAATGACGGCTCGAGTTAAGTACGAGAGAAGAATAGTAATCTTTAACTAATTTGGTTGAACACGCTAATCTCAGGAACTACTGGTCCGATTAGTTTAACAAAGTTCTGGAAGGCTAAAATGAGACTTCTGAAAATGAATCTAAGTTTAAAATTAAACAAAGTCCCATATAAAACAATTTATGGGTATAAAGCAATCCATTGATATACCGTGTATACAGTAAACACAAATGCTTTCGTTCAATGATGAACATTAATTCTTAATGTCGTAATAATATCAAAAGTTATCTATTATGCATAAAAGGCACACAAAGTTTCATTTTGAATAATCATATCTTTAATTCATTTTTGGTTGGCATTTCTCGGTAGAAATGACTTTTGTATAAATTAATTTACATTTAACGTGGTTTCCTGAGTAACTCCCATTATATTTCACCGTAGCTTAGTTGAATTCTAAGTTAAACGGAATAGCTAATAAATTTTGTGAACTAAAAATTTTATCCATAAAACAATGCGAATACCGGTGTCCTTTGTTAATGATTGCATTAGTTATGTCTCATATAAGTATAAAAACATAAAACATACGTTAAAATAGAGGTTACCTAAAAATGTATTTGCAAATTATTGTTTGTAAACATACAATATTTGTGTATATAGGTATAATATACTAGCGGGCCTGGTGGAAGTTGTCCCGCTCTGATAATAAAAGAAAACCTTGCGAAATTATATACCTAAACCTTCCTCGTGAATCACTCTATGTACTGATGAAAACCGTATGAAAATCCGTTCAGTAGTTTTTTAGTTTATAGCGAACCGACGGACAGAGGTGTAAGGCATAGAGTAACAAACCCGCGCGGAGTAAGCGGTTTCATAATTATATGGGTGTAAGGGGTGTCGAATAACATCATAAGACTTGAGACAGTCAAGCCAACCTCACCTGCACGTGGTGCACCCTGCTGAGTAACGAACGAGGCAATGGCGAGCGGGGGGTGGTTTTACACCCTGACAGCCATGTATATTGCAAAAAAGCCCGTCATAAGGATTCGCTTCTGCGGGTCGCGTTTCGTGCATATCCAGCTATTCACAGGCCGGCATGACAGTGGATAATGTGTCACTCGGTGGTCGCCATTGTTTTTGTACTGTACTGTGCTTATCATCAGGCATAGAGCGGGCACTGCCGTGCTACAATAAAAAATAAAAATAAAAACAGACAGACTTTGCAGAGGACTTTGTTTTATAATATGTAGTGATAAAAGTATAACTGATTGTCATGTCAACGGAAAGCTCAAACTACTGGGCCTGGAGGCTGTGAAAATGTGTTTGCGGATTCCTTTTATATTGTAAGTTAGCACTATGGAAGGATTTTTTTAAATGTGACACCTAAGGTGGTGCAAAAAAAGATACAAGTTTATATGAAAATCCGTCATACATGTATAACTATATATTAATACCATTGCCCAAAGACAGTTGCATAGTCTTAAGGACTCGGTATCAAAATTTGTATTCGCCCGATTTTCACGGGACTTTCACTGGGAGAATGCTGATGTTATAAGGAGAAATTTGGACTACATATATTTATTTTTTTAAAGTAGTTTCGTTTAAAAATAATAAACTAAAAAAGTAGTGTCCCATACTGCGGCGCACCACGCGAGTCCTTACATTAAACGATTCTTTTTTGGTATATTTCACGCGGACGAAGTCGCGCGTAACATTAGTCTATAAATAATTATAAGAAGATTATATATTTTAATAAACTTTTTGTACTCAATTCAACGCTTTGTTGCGTTTATAATGGAAACCACGAGACCCGTTTATCTAGATCACTAATAAATTTCACTTGACAAATTGCATAAACAATGCTACTGCCTATGCAAATTATAAGATACTAGTTATACACTCGGATTCATATAAATCTTTATATATATAATTCTACTTTCTGTGTGTATGTGACTGAACTCCTCCTAAACGGTTGGACAGATTTTTATTGAAATGTTTTTTGTGTGTTCAGGTGGATTCAGAAATGGTTTAGATCTTCGATCAACAATAACTAGATAAAGGGTCACGTACAAAATCGAAGTTAAATCCTGTCCGCGTAAATATATATATACTTATGTGTAGCTATTTGTTTACTAAGAAAGGGATAAAAAAAAAATTAAAACAGTTTTAAGTTCAACCTAATCACAACCATGACACCTAGTAATAAAGTCACGAATGTTCAAAATATTATCTAATACTTACGATAAAACGAGCAAAGCAATAAATTACTCCCGTCACCTACAAATGAAAAGACAACATAAACAACATGTAGTGTCAATTCCACCTTAACACGCAATGAATAAAATACTTTTTCCCGTTATTCTACGTGTTTGTGCGTGGTTAGCGAGCCTTGACCAAACATTTGTACCACAGGTTTAAAATCGGTAATTTTGTTCAAAATTTAATATTATTTGTTAGTTTAAAACTTAAATAATATTCAACATGTATTTAGGGAAAGTAAGATACTCCGGCCGTTAAATTGCTCTTTCGGGTATTATTTTTGCATCTTTTGAATACACTGCGTCATTGTAAAACGTGCTTACATTGGATGTGTTTCAAACAAACTAAACAAAATAAAAGCTCACGTTTCAAGTGAGTTGTTATTTACCTAGACGCATTTTTCGCGCCGACCCGATATCTAGTTATTGTTGATCGAAGGGTAGGTTGCACTGCGTTTCAATTGCAGGATTTTTTTAAATTATTAAAACAGGACAACATGCGCCAGGCGTGCTAGTTTTTTTTTCATAATGTTGTAGTAAATTGTTAATTATTACAAGATGGATAAAGCGAAACCAATTTTAATGAAGATCAGTTGTACGATATGAAAGTTGGTCTGCTGCAGGGTCACTTATCGGTGAATTATAGTAAAGTGGATGGTATAAATTCTCCATAGAAGAGATACGTGTTCAAACTTCAATACACACCGGTCAGTTGGTTTTTAACGAAGTAATAATAATATCAATTAAGTATGACACTAAGTACAGTCATCTCCAACTATTTGACCGCTCTCAATATAGTTGCGCAGAATACAAATTTGTTGTTATAAATACGCATTATATTATATGTATAAACATCGAGACAACTTCAGAATAAATAAATATCAATTTAATATTTCTTTAATAATATTTTATCTTTTTTTGTATTAAGCTCTATACTATATTACGCTAAACCCCGAACTTACGGCTATATTCAGACTGTCCAAAAAGGTTGACGAGGTCTGTATATAAGTTAATATTATAACTATTCGATTTCCCTAATACTCACCTTGACAGCTACCAATTTCATGTTGAAAATCTGTCGCCAAGTGTAGTCTATATAGGCCTATAGGTATGTTCCACTTATGTACAACATGAGAGCTAGAAACTTCTAAATTTAGCTAGTTTAATCTAAAACCACATCGTTATTTAACATCAGATTAGATTGTGCTCAAACGCTAAAAGGTGAGAAAAGATTAATCTATACATTAGAAACTGTTGAAGCTAGAAATATGAAATTTGGATAGTAGTTTTTTTTTGTAGCGTAAACTCACTATGAAGTAATAATCGGAGGGTGGCAAAAACGGAATGAGGGACATAAAAAAATTCACCTATTCATTTGAAATTTAGCTTAAGAAAATTCTAATGAAAATTAATCCATACTTATAAAGAGGTAAAGTTTGTGAGTTGTAGGAGGTAATCTCAGGAACTACTGGTCGGATTTAAAAAATTCTTTCAGTGTTATATAGTTCATTTATCGAGGAAGGTTATAGAGTATATATCATTATGCTAAAACTAATAGGAGCGGAGCACTAATAAAGAATGTTTCAAAATCTGTTTTTTTCCTCTTGAGAGCTTCCACTACGTGTTAGCGTTAGCCCAAAGTAACTATTCCACGCGGACGAAGTCGCTTGCAGAGGATAGTAAATATATATCAGCGTTTGCCAAATTTCATCTACTAAATGTGTAAAATAGTAGTTGAAATATTTCATTGATAATTATATCAGGATTTTTAGATGGATACTCTTGTCTTATGGACTTAAAAACTTAGTATAAATAATTACTTGAATTCTTATTATCTCAAAATTTATGGTTATTTATCCTTTGAGGTGTATCCTCGATCGACAAACGCGGACGAAGACGCAAGTAAAAGCTAGTGATTATAATAAATGATACTCGATTATAAAATTTTAATCCAAAACAATAAATTCCATAACATATTTGAAACGTCATCAAAACTATAAAATAAAATTAGACCTGTGATATAAAATTTAAAAACAAGTTTCATTTTATAACACTATGACGATTATCTAGGTTAATTATTATTATATTTTTTACAGTTCATTGACTCTTTAAAATATTTAAATGAAACGTACAACGATCACTACGTTCGCGACTTGATTTTTTTTTTGTTTTTTGTCATCACTGAATCCATCGAACGTCTTCGTGTATAATTATATCAGAACTATGCGGTACAGTCTATCTTTTTTTTGCTAATCATACGTGTATGCATTGTTGAGACACATACGATCAAATGTATTTTAATTCTTAGAATTTTGACTAAAGGAAAAATTAAGGGAAAGAAGTAAAAACCCTTCCGCACATTGTATATCTACATGTGTGTGGGGTGATCTGTGACCTGTGTGATGAGATATTGAATGTCGTGTCACCGTATCGCGCTATTAAAGCGTACGAGGGGTCCACTCCAAAATCGAACCCCAGGCTTAATACGTTGCCGAACGGCTGCGTCGAGTGTGCGGGAACGAAATTCATCGCCAGATCACAGCGGCGTGATATGTGATTATGAGCAAAGGGTATGAGCATGCTCTCTTTGGATAATTATAAGGGATACAATGTAGCCTAGAGTTTCTATTATTTATATGTATAAGTATGTGGCGCATATGGCTTCGTTGCTATTTAAAAAAAATGTCTCATGGGAACTACGAGGTTTAGCTGAATTAACTATAGATCATTTTTTTTATTGTACTTTTGCGAGTAATCATTTAAGTTATGCTATTCAATTTTATCATTAGGTACTTTATAGTCCTTGTAGAAATATATACTATGTACTCTAAAGACCCTCTATGTGCCAGAAAAAATGGTTACATCAAAATGGTTACATTTCGGAGATTGGCCCTGATAGCAAACAGACGTTTAAACTTTATTTAGATGTGTTTATTTCACAAAATATCCACAATTATAATAATATGTTAATATGACTACTCATTTTATTGTATTAAAGAATTACATTCAATGTTTCCTTGAAAATGATTACGTAATTCATAATTTAAAAAATAAATAATATTTAAATGATCATTCCACCCATTACTGGCGACAAGTTCCTTGAATGTTTTAAAAATGGAAAGTAAAGTCAATATATTACTCGGAGTACGCGTTAGAGTGTCTTTAATCTTCTTTCAAGTACGGCTTTGGGTTAAATCTCTGAATCGTAAATTAAGGGAGGGACTTATGTTACCGGCTGGAGACCAAAGGAATAAGAACATTTTGTACGTTATTTCCCCTGAAATGTAACATATAAAGGGACTTAATACTACTGGTCCACTATGAATTAAAAATAAATTATAATGCTTTCACACGCTTTATACTCAGATAAATCTCATACATAGGTATACCATAGCAATTATGTCTATGCCTGTAATGAATTTTTAAGGCCAAGTCTATCAGAATAAACACTCGTTGGTACTAGTTTCGTATTGCGGGGTTCAGCCACATAGACAAGTGCCATACAATGTGGACATAGAACCAAAAAAGATACATTAGGTGATATACAAAAAGAGCGTCAAAGGAGTTGTACAGTTTGCGAGGTCCATAGGAGGCTTTTGGTGTTGCAAGTATCCGTAGTCTGCCGTGACTGCTTATCATAAGACAGACTGCAAGATTGCCGCTATCTTGGTATAAAAAATACCCAAAATGAGTATATTATGATAGTTTTTATTATACGGATGTACAATGTACATGAATCTGGTTAAATATATTATCACCAAAACCCATTTCAGTTTTGTATATTTTAGTTCAGACTGTTTAAAAATAGGCAGGCCGGCATGACAGCGGCGACTGGCGATTGATAGTGTGTCACTCGGTGGTCGCCATTGTTTTTTGATTGTACTGTGCTTACCATCAGGCACAGTGCAGTCATTTTGCCGTGCTACATTAAAAAAAAAATCCTAACTAGTCCTGACTAATATTGTAAATGCTTGTTGCTTATTTGTTGCGCCTTATCTAACTGTTCTCCCCATCATTATGAAATGTTGCATACACTTTGTTAGGGACAGAAAAGGACAAAAGTACCCTTTTTCATGTAGAAAAAGTGTTCCCGAATGATAAAATAAATTTATATTAACGCGGGCGAAGCCGTTAACAAAGACTAGTTTATTATAAATTATTGACACTGACATAGATGTATTAGTGTGTACAGGACTTGATATTTTTGCGGTTTTACGGTCAAGGCTTTACGATTCACCGCGGATTGTTAAATTATTTTAAAGTGTGAATATATTCAAGTAATTATTTTATTATAAATATATACTTATTTCATTAGGAATGTTATTAACGCGGTTGAAATTTTAACTCGTCCCAGTTCACAAAACACAAATTTGATTATGATTTCTAATTGAAATTCGGTGGTAACTTCTATATATTTTAAACTGTCAATGTGTAACTTCTATTCTATTGGAATTGAAATAGTTACCAACAACTTAATTAAATCTTTATATATGGTAGGATAAGTCCGTGTATTATATTCTTAATACTCGACAAGCATAACACACGATGAAACAAAACTTTTTTATTACAATAACAATATGGGGTCTGATAAAGTTGACGGTTGCGAAATCATTGTTTAGACGTTGGTGGAGTTTGCTCATATCCTCCTGGCACTCGTTCCGCTTGAACTTATGCCGGCGCGCCGTTTACAGATAAACTTCAAGATAATTAACTCCTTTTATTACGTGCTACCGCTCAATTTATGAATACTTGTTTTAGTACTCATTATTTGATATTAGACATGTAATAAACACAATAAGGAGTTCCGTATATTATATGTTTGTGTATGTATCAAAATAGAATATTCTAAATTAAAATGAAAACCGTAAATTTTAATAAAGGAACCCTAAAATATTAGCGATAATAAGCTATAGTAAATTTGTAAGGTAATTATAGGTTTTATCGAGCAATCTCCAAATTATTTTGATTAATTCCAAATCAAGGTCTTTTTATAAATTACGACTAAATTATTCTTAATTCATAACTATTACAGTTGAAATTTTTGCCATGATAGTTGATATTAATAACAAAAACTAGGTGATCACAGTAATTCTCTCATAACAGTACTTATAATTAAATTTATATTATTTACTAGCGGGACCGGTAGACGTTGTCCCACCCTGATTATAAAAAAAATCCTTGATAAATTATATACCAAAACCTTCCCCATGAATCACTTTATCTACTGGTGAAGACCGCATGAAAATCCGTTCAGTAGTTTTTGAGCTTATCGGGAACAGGCACACAGACAGACGCGGTAGGGGACTTTGTTTTATACTATGTAATGATATCTAAGAGATATTATTAAGCAAAGACGTGGCAATCAATTCCAGGCGGAAGTGCAAAGTAACGTCCACTATAATATATTAGTCGTTACATTTCAAAATTAACTAAATCCAATTTTAATCCCTCATACTCCATGTTTAATTCTTTTAAAGATTTCCAGTTTTTATACAGCGAGAACGAAGTTCAAATTTTGCCGTCCATAAGGTTGTTGGTTGTTTTAATGATCTCCATATTTTACATTTGCACAATTTGAAAAATATCGTAAAGTTATTGAGAACGACTAAAATTGTATTTAGTTTATTTTGACTTCCGCGAAGTAAGTTCTTCAATCAAATCTTTATATATAAATTTCTTCTGTGCGTGTGTATGTCACAAAAAGGCACATTTCTCGAGGCATAGGTCAAATTAACATTAACGTGAGCGAAACCGCTGACTATAGCTAGTATGAACATAATATATTTATGAAATAAATAGAGATCAGTTTTCGAGGTTTAAAATGTTTAATAATTTTATATTCAGAGTAGACCTTCATGACAATCAGAATACGCCTTAGTATCAAAAATAGATCCACTAAAAAAGGCGGTATAGAGTATATTTTTACGTTAATTATTTGTCTCTTATTCATTCTTATTTTCGTGTCGCTTATTATTATTTATTCTTGTATTCTCTGTGGTCAAATTTGTACGAATACACATTTCTATGGAGATTGGTTAAACGGTATAAAGGTTTATTCCCTACAACGCTATCTCGTAGTAAATTATTGTAAAATGCTTAGCATAACAACCTACACAAACGAACAAGGTATTTTGTAGGTGGTAGAGCCACGCTGAATCCATGCTCAGCTCGCCCGGGGTAGTAGCACCCTCACACAGAAACACCGAGGTTAAGTAATAGTGCTTACATTTTTGCGTTTCGTTCGGTCAGTGAGACCGTCGGAAGTCCACCTCCCCTCCTCCCCACCCCTCCTTCAAACAGAATGGTAACGCACTTGCGACTCCCCTGATGTTGCAATGGTCTATAGATGGTGGTGATCACTTAACATCAGGTGACACACTTGGCCGTTTGCCCCTATTATATATTAAAAAAAAAATCAGGTATTGATTTACTGAATTACAATTTGGTATGAAAAAACTAATACAAAATATATGAAAGACAAAAACGTAACGAAAAAAAATTACAACAAAATTAAATGCTCCAGGAAAATAACTTTTATTCTGTCTATTAGATTAAATTATTATTGGCACTAGCTGATAAAGTTATTGTGGATATGGAAACGTCTAACTTTATGCATGCAAAGTTATAAATAGTATGTGTATTTTTATCGTGAAGTGACGACAACGGCGCGACGTCGCACGCCGTCGTAAACAACTAACCTACTTTGTGCACTGCGAACATGAAACCTCACTTCTTCCCATTAATATATATGTTGTATATGTATATATTATATTTATATGTTGTATATACACAGTTTAACATTCTATGAAAATGTTCGTAAACGAATCTATATAAATAAAAATCAACTGCCGAATGCATGAGAGCATCAACGAAGGGCGACTTCGATTTTGATAATTCTTTTTTGTTGTGTTTGTAATTATATTTACAAGGTTTGTACAAAACGGAAATATTTGAAAAATCGTACGGAAAATTGACTTAAAAAATCATTATATAAAAAAGAGTAACTCTGACAGAAGACAGTTGACTTCAGTTGTCATTTTATATTATTACAGTAGTGTAAAGAAAAGATTTAGCCACATTTTCTTCATTAGTATACCCCTGCGAAGACGGGGCTGTTAACTGGTTATTGAATAAAATAAGGTTCGATAGAAACTCGAATCGAATAGTCGAACTATTCGAATATTCCAAATAATCAATCAACAATTTCAACCATTCAGATTATTAAAATAATCTAAATTATCCGAATAATTCAAACTATTTTCATGATTTTAACTATATACATACCTACCAAATATGTACTAAATAATTCTATTAATATATGTACATAGTACAATAGATTCGTCTGTCAGTCAAAGCAATTTTAATTAAACTAGTTTGAAAATTTATATAATAAATAAGATAGTTCAGTATTTATCTTATAAAATTATTTAATGTATGTTTTTAAGCAAAAAATTAATTTTATCTTTTCTTATAACTATTAATTTAATTTTATTTCATTTAATTTAATTATTCAATACGAAATTCGGTTCGAACATCATTCTTCGATTTGAGTCGATTCGACCGTTATTCGCACATCCCTACTTGTTACCTTTAATGGTGTCAACATTAAAGTGCACTCAGGGATATTGGTAGGTAATAAACATTATTATGGAGACTGAACGTAAAAAAATATGATATTATAATGTAACTAGATGAACAAATTTTCCCAATATGTTTATTTAACCTTATTCAATTGTTTTATAATTATTTGTTTCCGTCCAAAAACAATGGCACAAGAATATATTAATTAACGTTAGTTTTTCAAGTATCATTATATCTGTAATCTTAATTAAGCGACCTAAAAATAAAGTGCTATTCTTCTCGTTTATTTCACATCTATTGAGCTTGTTTGTGTTTATTGCGAATTTTATTTAATTTTCTCATCAGTTAACACAATTTGAAGTTTTGCTCGTTCTGGATTCATTTACCTTTGACATTAGCATTGTTTATTTTATTATTTTAATTATTACAGCTAATTAATACAAAAGTATCTAACTACATACAAGCACAACATGGAAACACATATTCGAATAACATAAAGGCATACCTTTTTATAATTATGCCTAAACCTGTTTTTCTGTTGTAATTGCGGTATCGTTGAGTAAAGTTGCAGCGCAGCGTTTACTGTTACCCATCACACTTACAATGTAAGCTATTTGAAATAATTAAAACTAATGTTAATATTGGAATAATAAGAGAAATATGAATGGAAATGAATATCAAAGTCGGGGTTTGAGAACATCTTGTTACTAAAACGCTTTCTTCGTGGTACCCGGAAATCGATATAACAAGATCTATTACACTTGCTACCAGTGGCGGATTTTCAGTGTTGGCCGTCCTAGGCCCCAGGCCATGTAATAAGTACCAGCCACCCCTTTCTCAGCACCCTTCATATTGAGTACATAATGAATTTACTTTTTTGCCAACTTTTATCGAAATCGATTCTCATCATCGTTTATTCTCATACAAGATAAGATTTAATAAGTGTTTTACAACGTGTTACAAAACTCTTATCATAAAAGTCACTTATATGAACGAAATAATTACTTCACATCAAATTATCTATATTTTATTTATAAAAGAACAAAAGTGATTTAGTAAGATTATTGTTATACGATGCGTTGCAGTGCGGTGCACCATAATGTGCGCAAGTCTTTAGAATATTTACGTACTCTCAGTTATTTCTTGTTATCACCAGTGAATTTTTTGTCACGATTGCCCACCCATAATATATAAGTAAAGTCGTCACCAAATTGTGATATATGTAACATTGTAGAAGATGTATACCATATAATGTCTGAATGCACACGTAACCGAGCCCAAAGACTAGCACTGGAGAGTAAAATGAAGGACTCATTAAGATCTGTGGGTGTATGTAATGCCATCCTTGCTTTCCCGACATCAGAGGAAGCAAGAATGCTTTACAGGCTGGTTATGGTTGGAATGAAAAACCGGTAAATTATCGATTGTTTGTGTAGATTTTGTTTTTTTCTGTTTTACTTTATTGTTAATCACTGGGGTGACATGGTCAATTTGTGACCAAACCCCAATTATAAATAAAGATTATAAATAAATAAATAATATCTGGCCTCCTGGGCCTTAGGGCAAATCCGCTACTGCTTGCTACTAATCTCAAGGAACAATATTGTTATTTGATAAGTCTATATTACTGTCAGTTTCAGATACTATTCCTCTCTGCCAGTAAAAAAACGATATACCTTTATTGAGTCGGTTCAACTTTTAAGGCTTCGATTTTTACGTATTCTCCATTCGGTAGTCGTCTCGAAAACCTGGCCTGAGCCCAGTAACAGGTCACGCAAATAGGTTAATAGCCACCGAAAACGTTAAGGGAGCTTAATCAATGATAACATTATAGTCTACTACATTTTACTGGCTCCTGTATTTGCTCTAGATTACCGTATCAAAATTAAATTTAAATGGAATACGTAGAAGTAGATTTATCTTTTTATTAATTATGCTGATAATGATTCGAAGTAAATGATAGATAAGGTGACAGAATCTATATAATATAACTGGATATCCAAATTAATTTAAACACGACGTTAGGGTTTGCTAAAAGCCCGCCTGATTATCTACCACCTATATCTGTGTTCCTGCAACAGCACTTGACAGTCAGTTCGTCTAGGTTTAGTGTGTTTAGCTTTCTTGAAGCTTTCTCTTAAACAATGTAAAGTAAACACTAAGACACACAATAAAAAATAAAGTTTTTTTAAAATTGCCGAACTTATGTCTTATGTTAACCTAAATAGGCGTAACTAATAACGTTATACATTTTGTATACACATATTTTTAACCGGATAAAATATACTGTTACCGAGCGATAGCTTAAAGATACATTAACGTGAGCGAAACCCCGATCAAAAGCTAGTATAGAAAAAATATCTTCTTTCTTAAGTAATAATAAAAGAAAGATTTTATATGCACTTTTAATAATTGTTGAACTTACATCAAATATTATAATATATACTAGCTTCTGCCTGCGACTTCGTCCGCGTGGAATAGTTACACAAAAGGAAAAAAAAAACGATTTTGAAACATTCTTCGTTGGTGCTCCGCTCCTATTGGTTGTAGCGTGATGATATATAGCCTATAGCCTTTCTCGATACATGAGGTCTCTAACACTGAAAGATTTTTTCGAATCTGACCAGTAGGTCCTGAGATTACACCTTACAACCTCACAAACTTTACCTCATTATAATATTAATATAGTATAGATAAATGAACAACCATTTAAAGAAAGGGAACGAGGTTAGAAGACTTGTGTGTATTTTAAAGAATAAGTAGTTTATACTTATATGCAACACTTGCAACACGAGCCTTGGACCCAGTCATTAGCTTCGTGTACAGTTATTAATGTCGTAACATCTTTCTGAATGATTGCTGCACACTGGGTCAGTTTCAAGTGTCAAACTAGAAACATTGCCGCTACAAAACATAAACATGTTCACTCATACATCATATTAAAGAGGATAGTCATAAATTATTGCAATAACGTATTTAAAAAAAAAAAGAAAAAAAGATTTAACTTCCTGAACCTAGCACTAACTGAGCTCCGTTTATTTTTATTTTATTTTTTATTGTAGCACGGCATAATGAATGCAACAATGATTGTAAGCACAGTACAATCCAAAAACAATGGCGACACACTATCCATCGCCGGTCGCCGCTGTCATGCTGGCCTGCGAAAAGCTGGATATACACAGGCTGATCCCGAAACGCGACCCGCAGAAGCGAATCACTATGACGGGCTTTTTTGCCATATACATGGTGGTTGCGACTCAGTCGGACTGTAAAACCCTACCACACCGCTTTCGCCATTGCCTCGTTCGTTATTCAGCAGGGTGCACCATGTGCAGGTGAGGTTGGCTTGGGTGTCTCAAGTCTTATGATGTTATTCGACACCCCTTACACCCCAACTGTCATATTTTTGTTACTTTATTTATTTATATTAGGCATATTAACAGATAACACATAAATGTTTGTAATAAGAAAAATAGCTTTAATTAAACATGTTAGTTTCCTATTTAAATTATAGATAAACATAATATTTACTGATTACTATTTGAGATGGCTTTTTCTAGTTAGCACTATTCAAATCAAAATACTCTTTATTCAATTTAGGCCCTAAGGATGCAGTTATGAACGGCAAAACTACCACCGGTTCGGAAAACAACCCCCCCAGTCATCGAGAAGAATCGGCAAGAAACTCGATCTGGTTTATCTTTCATAATACATATCGTACTTTTTTATTATTAAAACATAGTAGAATTATAAAGTTACATTCGCTTTTGGTGGATGGATAGAGAGGGACGTCTTTTCCACCATTACCATATCTTTATATATAAATGTCTTCTGTTCGTGTGTATGTCACTGAACTCCTTCTAAACAGCTGGACCGATTTTGATGAAATTTTGTGTGCGTGTTCCAGTGGAACCGAGAATGGTTCGATTGTGAATCCGGTAGGTGGCGCTGCGGTTGACTTGTAGGATTTTTTTTAATTATCAAGGCAGGACAACGTCCTCCGGGCCTGCTAGTGTAATATAAAGTACTATAATATAAATATCAACAATTTTACTAAGTTAGAACTGTTATTAAGAAGACAATGTATATAAAAATAATAACAAAGTATCGAAATGTAACTTATATAGAATTAAAATAAAATAAAATTAAATAATAATAAAAGTAATAATTTAACCAAAAAGAGAATAAATAGATTTAATTTTTTTAACCTAGTACTTCGCTGAATTTAATTAAATCTTAAAGGGTTTTATAATATACCTACATCAACATTTTAACCAAATAACATTATTTTTAATTAAACGTTGATTCATTTCTGATAAATTCAACCATTTTTATTCCGTCTAGACTATTTATTTAACGTTTAACATAATATAATTACATTAATAGGTCTTACTTTCTCTTAAAAATGTAAATGAAACATAACACGAAACAATATGGAGGACTGTAGGAGACTATGAAATGTATATTAGATTCTAGTATAATACTATTAGACCTATGCCCAAAAATTAAGTAATTTATAACTGTACCATAAAATATTCCACAATTTGACAAGAGTAAAAATAAAACGCCTAAATAAAATTATATCTTAACGGGAGATATCCTTAATTTATCGCCTACTAACATTCACCCCGCTGTCAGGTACCGCATACAAATATATTATGTATATTTCTGATATATCAATAACGCCTCTGGTCTTATATTATGAGGATATTGACTGTTCGTAAACAGGTCCAGGAATACAGTTATTTTATCAGGCAAAATGTTTTCTATACAAATTTGTAAAGTCGATGACATTTTGATCGAGTAAATCTACGGTATATCGTGTTTTATAAATTTGTTGTTAAAATGATAATATATACGGAATGTTATTGGCATATAATTATTCATGATTGTTATTAATAGAATTCATAATAAATCGTTTCTAACTGGAATTATCTATTATTAATTAATCATTTATATTACAATGAACATAATCTTTCCTAAGTATATAAATAATTAGTTAATATGTATGTTAGTTTCTTATTTTTTTGTAAATTATTGTCATTTATAAAATTCTTAAATAAAAACACAGCCTAACGAAGCCTCGAGTCTTATTTTGAGAATATTTTAATTTTCACTTGTTCAAATAATGAAATATATTTAAGCCATTCTTACGTTTTCGACGACAAGTATTAATTTATTTTTATTCACTCGTGAGCGAGTGTCTGGCCGTCATGTGATATTAAATAATTTATACTTTAGTCGAAGATTAAACTTATAATCTAATTAAAAAAATTAAAATAATGTAAAATTGGGAAATAGTTGTTACAATATTATTGTCTAGCTGATACCCGCGACCTGCGTCTGTCTTGTTGTTATATAGTTAATATATATGTCTTAATATTTTATGTACAGAGAAAAAAAACATAAAATAATTGCAGAGATATACTTGGCTTAAAACATTTTTTGAATCTTAGTTTACAAAAATCATAGTTTCTTAACATTTTAAATCAGGCTATTCGCTTTTTTTGTATGAGCCTAGGGTCTAATTAATAAACAAAAAAACAATAATCGTCCGAAATCAATTCAGTAATTTTTGAGTGTCCACAACCGTAGATGTTTATCATTTTCTTAATATTGATATAATAAATAACCAGAAACACGTATGATGTTTGTAATTCTGAAATGCTTTCTTTAAAGATATACAGCGGGAGTAAAAACGTTTCCAAACTCTGTACAAATTTCATACGAGAATATGAAGGAACGAACAGATATTTGTATTAATTGAATTACATTTTTATTTGTTGTTTCAAAAACTTATGTGCTGTTTTGAAGAAATATTGATTAACTACAATACGTTTATTATCGTTATAACGCATAAAAATACCATTAAATGTCAAAATATAAAAATGCAATCAACACAACGAAAAAAGAATATCTTTGAAATCAAAAAAAGAAAATTCGAAATGGCCTACTTCAATAATTAACATACAAAAACCAATCAGCCACCGTAAAATTTATACGTTGAAGCGGAATACGTACCTCTTTGTAACAATATTAGGTACGTAGAGCGAGTTCTGATTAAACCGTAAAAGAGATTGGTTCCTTGGCTGAGTGCTTTATCGTTGACGTTATGTTGGCAATTTGGTGTCGTCTCGCCCCCGCAGTGTCTTGCACGGATCTCAGCGAGCGACCTACTTATAATAAGGGTACGTTATGGATAATGGTTACTTAATCTCTCATGTAAACAAACAAACAAATATCTTTACTTATTTGTATTTAATTTTGATAAATGGAAATATTGAGCATGTTTGAATATTTTATTAATATCTAGCAACCAATCACAAGTCCATCTGTGTGTCTATCTTTATAAAGAATTGTCTTTACGCGAAAGTCTAATTTTAAAATATAAGTAGCCTAACTTACTCCATATAATATCAGCTCTCTGCTAGTGAAAATCACATCTACGTTGCTCCAACCGTTTCGGAAATTCGCAGGGACAAACAAACACACAAACAGACAATTTTTTTTCTTTATAAGTATCGTCTATGATTTAACTAGCACGCCCGGTTGTTGTCCCGCCGTGATAATAAAAAAAACCTTGGCAAATTATTTACTTACCTCTTCCTCCTGAATCTCTTTTTCTACTGATGAAACCGCATAAAAATCCGTTCAGTAGGTTTTGAGTTTATCGCGAACAGACAGACAGACTTGGCAAAGAACTTTGTTTTATAATATGTAGTGATTGATACCCCTTTAGAAAAAAGCTGCTGTCTTCGAATGTCAAACAGAAACAGAAAACAAACAGACACTACAATTTTATTTCTTGGTATTATGGACAATTGTCAATTTAAGTTACATGAATTTCGATGTGTTTGTTACAGAAATATCTGATAAATGTTACGAAGTTTTATAATAGGTCATGTCATGTGTTATGTAGAAAATTATTATTTACAAATTTGAGTTGTTTGACTCTACATAATCATTGTCGTGTAGTGGTTTAACATGTGAAAAGTCATATTCGCATATAGAAGTAATATCCGCAGATTCGAATCCCGATATGTACCAAGGAATTTATCGGAATTCGTGTACTAATTCAAATTAGTAAACATTGTAAAGAAACCTGAATCCGAGAATGTTCTTGTAGTATCGTGCGTGGGAATATATAAAAGTTTCAATATCTCGGTGTTTGAAATCGACAACATGTAATTATACCCAGACCTACCTTCGGGAAGAGGCCTATGGCCCTGCAGTGGGTCTCTTATAGGTCAGTATTTATTTAATATTGCTGGCATTGTCAGTTTTATTAACAGTTTGGTTATTGTATACTAGTGAAGATGGATTACAAATAATAGCTTAGGTTAGCTCAGATAGGTCGCGAATTGCATGTATCAGGCAACAGTCCAAGCCGAGATGTGCCGTGCACCCTTGAGCTAGTTGTCAAATAAAATCGGCTAAGTGCCTTAAGCGCTCGCCTTAGTGGGCCGGTGAAGCTGTTAAGACTTTACTAGGTCATTAACGTAGTCAGTTCGAAAAAAAAAACAAATGAAATGTCGCAATAACTATCTAGAAAATTCTAGAATCGGCAGCACCATTTTCTTAGAACATTGAAAACAAACAAGGTTGCCAACTCTATAATATGAAATAATTAGCAACTTCAGGAGATGAAGGAGGAGAGTTGCTTGGTAAACTAGATTTTTTTTACGAACATCATTTATAATTTGTGTACATATAGAGTTTACTACTTATGCTAGCTAGATATCTATAATCAAAGTTCGCAGTTATATGAAGTAAATTAATATTTAAAAAGTAGAAAAATATTATAGATACTGTCTATTTTATGTAACCGTGTTGGATTTCTTTTCCCAAGACACGTGTCGACGTCAATGGTTATTATGTTAACAAAAACACAAATTTTCCTTGTAAATATTGAACTTTCCTATCCGAGTATTTTCACGTTCTTTAGTTAAACACAGGTGTACTGCATGTTCACAAGTAACGGGAAATAATGTCGCATTGCATAGACCGTTTCATACACTATAGCAGATGGTCAAACAACGCGTTATTTTAAACGAAAGTAAGTACATATAAAAGTTATGCAGCGAGTACTTAGCACCGCGAGTTTTTCAATAAATCACTTAGTCTCAATATTGGTAAATTTTATAAACAAGTAAAATCTCTTTGCTGATTAAAAGTTTAAAACAACTATTTGTTACCTATATGCGTATACGTAAAATGATAATAATAAATACAATCATACAAACAGACGACGTGTAAAATCACGAATTAGTAATACAACTATTAAAGTTCGTACGTAAATGTATTTTGTTTCTTAATAAGATGTACTCATCATCTATACTTCTATAATAATATTATAAAGAGGTAAAGTTTGTGAGTTTGTGACGTTGTAAGGGGTAATCTCAGGAACTACTAGTCCGATTTGGAAAATTCTTTCAGTGTTATATAGCTCATTTATCAGGGAAGGTTATAGGCTATATATAATCACATCAAAGGAAATCAAAGGAGCGGAGCAGCAATGAAGAATGTTGCAAAATCGGGTTTTTTTTTCCTTTTCAGAGCTTCCGCTACGTTTTAGCGCAAAATAACCATTCCACGCGTACGAAGTCACGGGTAGAAGCTATTAACTAATTATACTATCTATACTAATATCATAAAGAGGTAAAGTTTGTGAGGTTGTAGGGGGTAATATCTGGGGAGTCGGAGAAAAAATTGTAAAACGTTTCTTACGAACGCTGCCTTAACGATGGGAGATATATGGTTGAGTTCTAGAAAAAAGTTGTAGCTTGATAATGCCTATTACCGTTCAACGAAGTGGGCACGGGTCAGCTAGTCTATACATATAATAAGAATGGAAATTTAACAAGTCTGTACTTTTAGATTTTTGTAAAAAAAATTGTTGCCTGTGCCTTGGAATTAAGTAATAAAATACATTTAAAAGCAAGGTCTTAACAGCTTCACTGGACTACCAAACCATATCCTCGAATGACATTTAGCGTTGGTTTCATTAAAATCGGTTCTCTCTATCAAAAGTAATTGTAATTTTAATGACGACGGGACTTAAGTACGAGAGATAAGTAGATAAGTAAATGAACGTAATAATAAGTAATAATTTATAATAATAAATAATAAGTATAAAATCATTCAGATGATTTTATAGTCACTGTTTTGTTATATTAGGTTCCACGCGGACGGAGTCGCGGGCACTGCTAGATTGAAATAAATGTGATATATTTATGATATAAGTTAGCAACTTAGGCTACTGCATCGCGTTTACGGTTATTCTCTTGGCAATGGCGGTAAAAAGTGGAGGATAAAACAGGTGCCTGCTGATATATGGGTCCGCAATGCTGGGGCCGGGGCCTACTCGCTGCAGCTGTTCCGATGTTCCGCACAGCACCGACAATTTAATTTCTTTATATTTTCATTACTATCTAAAGTTCTCACTCATTTATTATTATAACGTTTTATATACATAGGGTTTTAATAAAGATATAATGTTTTTATATTTGTAGGAGATAATTTCTGAAACTACTATTGCGATTCTGACAATTCTTTCACAAGTAATAGGAATATATACTAAGTAATTATATTGTTATTAAATTGTATATTGCCATTTACTCGAATGTAGTTGTGGGGGGTTGCTATTCGTATATATATGTATACACTACAAGAAAAATCCTTTCTGATAAGTTATCAACTGTGTCGTTTTACAATCAAGTCAATGACGAGATGAAATCATAGTATCACAGTCAAAAACTATAGTACTCTCGTAACTAAGAACCTATCGCTTAGCACATCCACTGCTTTAGGATAATCAAACGATAGGATTGCAAAAAACATAAAATAAATTGCTATAAATAATATTTCAATGGGATCCAATTCGCAAATACGAAATTGTTTTCTGTATTATTTTATAACATAATCTTATTTGCACTACATAGGTTTGTTCGTACAATATCTATTGTTGTAATAATATCTCAATAATGCACTATCATTACATAGTATAAAACAAAGTCCCCCACCGCGTCTGTCTGTCTGTCTGTTCGCGATGAACTCAAAAACTAGTGAACGGATTTCGATGGAAGGTTTTAATTTCATTAATGCCCGGTTACTCAGGTACTTTAACTGTAGTTTATCTGTTCAATAGCGTTATCGGTTCGATAACTTGTCAAATTGCGTTTCTGAACACACAATCATCATACGATAAATATCAGTAAATCTCAACGGGCCATTTGACAGTTTATCTTATGAATAACTTTGTAGAGTCGATAACTATTGTTAGTTTTACCGAGTATCTCAGAAATCGGGCATTAGACCTACACAATTTACTAAATATACTAAAAATACAGCATTCCAAAAACACATAAAGCAAAAAGAAGTCAAATAAATATTAGAAAATACAGTTGTTGGAAAAATATACGATAAAATAGCACGCAGAGTAATGTGTATACATCAACTAAAAGGAAAACCGTCGGTTCAGTGTGATTCTTATACAAAAAGTTTAAGGAAAACCCGAGGCAAAAGAAACGGGGAGATAAATGGAGATTGGTGCAGCGAGTGGGGTCACGATGTATTGAAATATTTGAATAGATTACTCCATTATGTTAATACGGTGTCTACATGTCTACTATACAGGGTGTCTTACTACCTAACACGACACATTGGGATATGACTTTGTGTACATAACATATTAGCTCCGTAACTGTTATTATTATTTGTTGTTTTTATTTTATTTTAACAGATATTTGTAGTAATAAATAGTTGAATTATAGAAAAAAATATTATTACGTTCACGGTGTTCGATTGAAGAAGTTGATGCGTTGCAGAGCCATCTTGTGGTGAATAAAAGAATAATATCGCCATAATAATCTGTGTATTCAAATAATCACACATATCAATCTTTATGACGATAGATTGAATGGTAAATATAGACAAGTCTCTCACGGTGAGATTCTCAAGGTAATTTCTGCCTCGTACTTCATCCCTGTGGAATTGACTCCCAGCGGCGGTGTTTCAAAACTATCACGAGTTACAAGCCTTTAAAAAACGAGCGTACACTTCTTTAAAAGGCTGGCAATACACTTGCGACTGCCCTGGTGTTGCTAGTGTCTATTGACGGCGGTGATCACTTACCATCAGGTGACCCGCCTGTTTGTTTACCCCCTATAATATAAAAGAGATAGCATATACATTATTCGTGGGAAAACAGGTGTGCAAAATTTCATGCTTATTGGTCATACGATGTTGAAGTTTATAGACCTCAGATATACCACAACATTCACCTTTATATGTAAACCGTATAGAAGAGCTATATAGAAATGATTCGTTATATTATACCAATTCTAACTGATATAATTTTTTTAACTTTATTTTTGGCCACCAATCTTTTAGATTATTACTGCCATTGTCGAGTAGTTAATAGTATTACAAGTTCTTCTTCCATTCCATTTTTGGCAACCAGTCTTCTAGTGGACTATTACTGCCATTGTCAAGTAAGTATCGATATTACTAGTGATTAATTGATAAATTATTGATATTAATTGATAAAGAGTAATTGATAAAATTTCAATGAACTAACAACATGGTGGCCATCTTGTTAGAACTTTCCATGGAGTTTTTGTGGCAGAATTCATGATCCGCGGTATTATTTTCCATTAACTTCACTTGTGCACAATAAACAAACTATATTACATAAACACCACCAATTTTACACAATATAGAGTCAAGTAACACAAGATTATGAATAAAAAATAAAATTCACTACATGACAGACCAAGGTCCCGCCAAAAACTCCATGTAAACATTGTAAACATTTACAATGATCTAACTGATATTATAAATGCGAAGTTTGCTTGTTACGCTTTTACATCTTAACTACAGAACCGATAATCGTAAAATTTTGCATACACATTATAAGGGGTACAAAAAATACATAAGGTACTTTTTACCCCGAAAAAATGTACTCTTCCCGAGGGATATATCAAATCTACCTTAACGGGAGCGAAACCTTGCTATTTTGCAATACAATACTCAGACATTATGAGTGTTCGTGCTTCGTAGAACACTGATATAAATAACACCTAGTTAGCAATAACCAAATATGTTGTTGATAAATAAATAATAAATGTATTTACCTAACAATAACTCAAAACTTTATAACCTAAAATTGCAGAATACAATGAATTCCAAAATTAACTAAAACCATTATGTATTACACATAACCATTATATATGTAATTTATAATCGTTTCAAATCAGTGGGATACTATTTGGCATTGTTCCCAAAGTAGTTTCAATGGTATAATATATGGCTGTCAACAATACAATGTATAAAGTATATCGGTATGTGGGTATAACTAATAACCAACCTAACCAAACAAAATTAATGAGTTAAATTAGTTTATAATTATTAATGTAATCCAGAGTTAATTAATAGTAACCGATTTTATTGGAATGAACATATAAGTATTTACAAAAAAGATATACGTTCGGAATTAATTATTAGTATAAATGTGTTGCAGGCAATAATAGTACCAACCTCTGGGCGACTAAAAGTGTATGTCATTAAATAAAAAGATCAATACATCTATTTTATTTTATGTATTTAGCACACCAACATAAATACACAAATTACACATACACAAAAAACATATATACAACAAAAAAAAGTAATTCTAATTAGGAACTATATAGATTAGTTAAATTTTTTCAAATACACCATCAAGTTATGTTATCTATATGTATACTAATATATAAAGCTGAAGAGTTTGTTTGATTGAACAAGTTAATCTCAAGAACTACTATATAGGTCTGATTTGAGAAATTCTTTCAGTGTTAGATAGTTCATTGATCGAGGGAGGCTATAGGGTATATATCATCACGCTAAGAATGTTACAAAATCGTTTTTATTCCTTTTGAGAGCTTCCACTGCGTCTTAGCATTAGGCCAAAGTAACTACTCCACACGGACGAAGTTGCGGGCAGTAGGTGGTAGCAAATATAAATTCAAATAATACAATACCACATATAATTTGTAACATGCGTATCATAAACGAGTTGATAGTAACAGCTCAAGTAAGAGATGAAACAAGCCGAGTTCAAAGATGTTTATATCTTTTTTATTTAGGTAATAAAACATGCCAGTCAAGTTACCGGATAAGGTTATCAACTGAAAAACCTATTTGCACAAATATAGCGGAGTATTGTAGAATAAGAAGCACGTAAGCTCTAGTAAGGTCGTTGACCGCGGACCGGTCCGCGCGTGATCACCGACTTTAACACTGGCCGACCCCACTGATAAGTTCATTAAATAGATTTTGCTATGTACACGTTATCTGTCTTTTGATGCTCGTAGAGCAGATTTTTGACAGAGTATTAATCACATTTTGTTATATACTAAATTTGAATGTTCTTGAAAAATATCTGAGAACTCGAAGAAACGTATATATTTTGGTTTAAAGCCTTTGGATATTGTTGTTTTGATAACAAGCTGACGTCTGCGACTTCGTCTTCGTCGTTTATTATTTGAAAAATATATATTATGAACAGAGGAATAAGATAAGCAGCACACCGTTTGCCCCACTTCTCCATGCCAAGAAAATATGTAACTGAACGTTTAGTGGTTATAAAAATCGTAGTTTCTTAGAGCTTTGGTACCTTTACTAATTGAAGCTATCATGATAATTTCTTTTTTAGATAAGGGCCATGTAAAACAAAAAAACAACCGAAATCCACCTCGTAGTTTTTGAGTAATTTGCGCACAACGGCAGTCCTATAATTTTATTCATATAGTAATATTAATAAAACAATATTATATTTATTAATTCATAAATATATTAGAAACGTTTAGATAAATATATTTAAAAGACTGGGAGAATCTATGGTAAGGTTCGCAGCTGATCATTAATGACCTACTTTTGCTGACACCTATTTTTGCTGCATTGCTCTAGTGTTGCTGTGTTTCGGTTGGAAGAATATGGTTGAAAATAATCATCAACATATGAGGTATTCTAATTCAGTCCCCTGAAGCAACAATCTATTATGACAGCTATATGCTACAATGATCACTTAACACCGGGTCAACTACATCCTTGTTTACTACTTTTTGAAGTTATACTTCTTTTCTTAGGGAAAAATGATGAGAGTATATTTTCACACCGTCACGAAAAACCGACACCCTGAAGTTAGCTATAGTCCACATTTTGTTTCTTTGTATTAAAACTTTCAATGTATTAAATACCTTTTTTCTATTGTTAGTGTCGTTTTTTCTACAAACGTAGAATAAGGCGAAAGATACAAATTTTGAAAATATTATTATCTTGTTACGCCAAAGAAGTATAACTTCTAACGTGTGTACATAAGTAAACACACACTTTTTAATATAGAAAACAATGTGTATTCCGTTATAGCTCGTTGTTGTTTTTATACAATACAGTGTGTATAAATAAAATGATAGAGGTATGTTTTAGTCCACGTATCACTCAAGAACTATTGGATGGATTTCGATCAATTTCTTTTAGTATTACTTCTTAAACATTTGGTCCTTATCTAAGTATAAGCCATCAGGATAGTTTTAATTAAAGCTATATCTTTTCTTGCCAAGACAAATTAGTGATTTCAAATGGCGAGAATTGATAGTTATGTTTCCACTACAATATATAAGATTAATTCCTAAGTCGTTCAAATGAACTCGCTATGTTTTACTTTTTTATCAATCGTTAATGTTTTATTTAAATTCATTTCAACATATATACACAAATTTTGAAATAAGACTCCCTACATTTGCATTTCGAAACTGCGGATATCAGTCATTCCCAGTCTTAACCGTTCAACAACGACGGCTTCAACACAATTTATAGACATTCAAATTAGACATCCAATTTACGCGTCACACGTACATTCAAATTGCTAGTAGAGCGATATTGTTCTAAAAGGTGACACACACGTATTGAAAATGTTCATAATGAAACAATGCCATAGTGCCTTATGGGAATCTGGTTGCGTGTTATTGCGTAGGCGCTGGTGCCTCCTACGACGGGTGTGGCGAACCACTGACATTCAGATAAAGTCAGCGTTCCATGGATTATGCATTGTTATAGAATTACTAGCTGTTACCCGCGGCTCCGCACCCGCTTTTTAAAAAATGTATTAAAGAAATGGAAAATTGTGAGTGGGTGTGTACATTACAGAAAAGTTTTTTCAAAAACATTTGTAACTACGACACTCACGCCAACTGTAATATGTAACGTGCACATTAGATATATGAATACAAATAGTATATCGAGTGGGATGGGATTTATCATCAGCAACATAACTGAAACTTCAACCTACTATATACCAAACTCAGTACTCACTAACACTATATAAGAAAGTAATGAAAATTATAAGCTATACATTATCGAACAATATATCTTAAATCTTTTATTTTATAGATAGATATAATATGCCCGTATTGTCGATATACTTAAGTTATTCTTATACGTTGCTATAATAACTGAGTTATGTAGAAGCAAACGTGGTAAATAAGACAATAGAATTATTATAAAACTTCTGCTGGAATATTACGAGTTAATCAAACATAAAGAGAAAATACTAACCACTCTATACAGCCTTTGAATACTTAATTTGTTTATTGCTGCAGACAGAAAAATCGTGTAGTCTACACTTTATAATTAAAATGGGAACAGAAACTGTTACTCTTTTAGATAGAATAGCTCCGATCCATTTTCAGTATATGGGTCTTTGGCACGTACTCGTGGAATGAAAAAATATTTTAATTCCTTGAATGTCTTATAACTTTCATGTTATTCAAATCTTTTAATTGCCAAGTCACTTGTACATTTTTATAAATGTATGTATTCTTTTCTATCTTAGTTTCGATACGTTCTTTTGTTTTTATAACTACAATATATCAGTCTATTATTATATTTAATTACAGATAGAAAGGTGATATAAGAATAACTATCTGAAATATACTAGATACGACTTTATAATATTTAGTTATCGACCACTAAAACGAAACTTGTCTCTAGCTATTATTAATTTATTTAGTTAGTTGTAAGTAAGATTTAAAAGAATCTGTGCTCTAGATACCTGATACAGTGGTTGAGATTTCTTCTTATCACGATTCATATTATAGATCGATTATATATTTTTACGATTTATATCTACTATGTCGATCACATTCTTAATTAATTTAGAAAACATATAATTTTATCAAATTGATTAAAATTCTTTATTTCAATGGATTATTTCTTCTTTTTTCTATTCCAATACAGCACTTATGCTTCAATTCTATTAATTCCTAATTGTAATATCTAATTAGTAAGTACACGCCGCTGCTTCACGTGTATTAAATTGGAATTAAATTGTCTGATTCAATAATATTATTAATAGTTATGGTTTTAATTCTATTAGCCTAGAAGGTTTCGCAAGACACAGGCTATGTAACACATTTTTTTTTAATCAGTGAATTTTCGGTATGGAACTATTCACGCATCGCGTGATATTAAAAATAATTTGTCACGTGATATTTTTGTATCACTGTTATTATTCATGTGGTATTTATATTGCTGTTAGATTTTATACCATACTGTGATTTCTAGATGTGTACTAAATTTACCTGTAAAATGCAATTCGCGTATTTCATGCGTTCATACATTTATTATTGTGTTTTTATAAGTGGAACAATTAAAAGAAAGTTGTTCGATTTAGCAGCCAGAAGATAATGTAGCCACAGTGTGACAATAATCTTTAAAATCACTTGTGAAATAGCAGTATAGATTCAAACATTCATTACTATAGAAATTATATTAAAATAGCAATAATTTACATGCTTAATGCATTCAAATATACAAATTCTATTTTTATAATATTTATATATATAAGGCTTAATTTGATGGTACAACAAAATATAAAAAAAGAACTCATTCACATTCCAAAGCGCTGGCGGATTGCATTAACATAATAATGATAAACTAATCGAGGTCAAGGTGTTCTCCAAATACGTACCACTCATTGTACATATTTATATATATTACGCGAACTTAAGGAAATCAATAAGCCATTAAAAGATTTTACGTAATTTCTTCGGAAACACAACGTACATTGATTTAAAGATTCCTCAGTATTTCGCTAAAGACGTTTGCTATTCATTTAACATATATTATAACTACTTCTAAGTAATATTATATTAGTGACTAACAGGCCCGGCAGACGCTGTCCCGCCCTGAGTATCTAAAAAAATCCTTGACAAATTATATACTAACACCTTCCTCATGAATCACTTTACCCACTGGTGAAAACCGCATGAAAATCCGTTCAGTAGTTTTTGAGTCTATCGCGAACTAACAGACAAACGCGATAAGGGACTTTATTTTATACTATGTAATGATTTGTAATATAAATAAATGAAATGAATAAAAAATTAGAATAAATGGAAATAAAAAAACTACCGACCCCTTCCGTTTGCTGTAGTCCGGCGAAGCTGTTAAGACCTTGCTAGGTCAATGGCGTAGTCAGTTCGAGAAAAAAAAAACCTCCCGTTTTCTATTGACAGTCGTCAAACCTAACTAATATTATAAATGCGAATGGGAGTTTGTTTGTGCGTTACGCACGCCTTAACTAATTAACCGATCATCATAAAAATTTTCATCCACATTGTCAGCAGTATAGAGAAGCACATAGGATACCGTTAAAAAAAATGTACTCAGACTAGTAAGTAAGAGTGATCAAACTACATTAATGCGAGCAATGCCGCGGACAAAAGCTAGTAATAATTTGATCAGTAAAAGCTCATTCACTTTAATAAATCAGTATACTTGTAAAAGACGACGGCTATCATAGCTATAATGTTAATATGTGGTTTCATATTTATGATGGAATTTCGTTCACAACTTTACTGTAATATTTTCCACGTGTATTTTCGTTCTAAATTAAATTCTTACACGAATAAGCCATTCTAGTCGTAAATGGAAACCGATTACTTATTAGTAAGAAATTAATTAACTCTCGTGGGATGGCGAGGCGCCGACGTCGTTGCGACATTGTCTCCGGCATATCCTCAATTGGCGCAGATCGTAATCAGATAGAGATTGCGGATGAATGGAGAAGCGATACTATAAAAGATTATTCGGATTAATTTGTACTACTATAAAGCTGCGGAATTTATAGTCTATGGTTTCTGAATTAACTAACTATAATTTATATAGACTAGTTGTCATCGAGTGGTTGAATTTCGACCGTAATAAGAGGTACAAAGATTTTTTATAAGCGTTCATATATAGGTATTATTATATGTATTTTTTTTCTAAATGGTAAAAACTCTATTGAATAGCAAATATAGTAGACTATAGATGTAGAGAGCGTGAAGTATGACAAATAGACACTAATAAACAAAGGCTTGGACTAATCGAAGGTGAGGAAAGAAAATTAACTTTTTGATGTGAAACATCTATAAGCGCGGGTAAACCTGATTTTGGCTTGGCGCGACGCGCGTGGCGACGCCAAATACGAACTTTGCGCTTATACTAGTATTACGCGGCACGCGCCGACGACCTAGCACCCTTTGATAAATGCCGCCAAACACAACACGCCAGCGCTTAGTTGAATTTTTGTATTTAATAAAAATGATTATTTATGTAATAAAATATATAAACAGTCATTATTTTATGGAACAAATTTGTAATGCTTTATCTTTTCATTATGCCATAGCCGATTCCTGTCGTATTCTGTTCTTTTAGGCATATAACTAATACAAAACAATTTCGATGTTTCACATCTGCAAGGCGTCCTGTAACGGCTCATTTTTTTTTCTAAATTTATTTTATTAATAACACTATACTAGCTGACTAAAGCTAAATACTTTTTTAAAGTTGGCTTGTATAGTGTGGAGAAAAAGCCATTGAACTGTTTTGTCTTGACCTATTTATATGTACACTAGTAGTGTACTAGACACTAGTCCTCCAACTTCGACCATAGAGAAATAAAATCTGGTTGGTTATTTACTGTGCTATTTTAACTCATGTAGTATTAAACCTTATCTAATGAAAAACCTTATTTACATTGATCATTTAGCGGGGCTGATAGTCGCGTCCGCAGAAAGTATACCTCTCATTCCCCTGCAAGTGTTCCCCCGGGTGATGCTAAACTTTTAGCCGCTGCAGTTCCACGTAGATTGAACTTCGCAGCGACAAATAGAATAATCAATCAACGATAATATAAGATACTCTATTAAGTTATATGCTTAAATAAAAAATATATATTTATGCTATTTCATTTCAATAATCATGTTAAAAGAAAATGCAGATTTAACACTACGTGCAACAAAAAAAATGTCAGTAAAAACGTTCTTATCTAGCTTCTGAGACTTTGATGAATTGTAAATAAACAGCATCAAAATATTAATAAATAAAAATAAATCATTTAAGCACTTACGACACCCGGCTTCTTAGTAAACTACATCCATGCGGAGCCGGGGCGGGTCAGTAGTTTTGTAAATAAAGATGATGTCTTCCCTTTTTCCACATCGTAAGCACCTTATCTTAAAGTCTAAACCACACCAATATGTGTAATGCTATAATTTAAAAAAAAACTCAATTTATGCGTCAATAGTATGAAGCAAAGTTATTCTCTTTGCATACATTAGTCGCCAAAGTTAGTATACGACAATCCATTGTCAAGAAAGTTTTTTACCGGGTTTAAAATAAAGTGATTTATTTCACATTATTCCAATGCTACAATATACTTCTTAATTATAGAAAATAAAGACTGGATAATAGTCAAACTTATGGGGATAAATTATATAAGTCTTACGAATAAAATAATAATAAATTTATATTTATTTGTATATCTTCCTGTTTGATAATGTAACCTTTAACAAAGAAAAAGGAAGTATAAAAACTAAAGCTACTTTTATAATTTAGTACCCGAAAATCCAGGATCGAAACTTTTTCTAGGTAATACTGGCTTACCCGTATTATGAGAAAGACGCTTAACACAGCAAAAATATTATTTTCTCATTATTGAATAAATACCGACATATATTTCTTACAGATTTTCTAATATGACTAAACGGGGAAGATAGAGCAGTTAAGTACCTTTTCTCCTCTGCTTATCATCTGATTTTCTTTACTTTTATTTTGTTTGGTAGATGTTAAATTTTATCAGTAAATAAAATTTTGGAAACTATTTCTTTTTCATTCTATAACTTTTGTCCATATCATCTACGAATTGAAACATTTATACTTCTCTATTAGTCATACTTCACGCTACAATATTGGTACAATACCCTATACAGTTTTCCCACTTATAAAAAAAAAATAGTCTATGTATAATGAATAATAATATGTGAAATAATATCTATGGATAAAAAACTGTATACTCCAATTGTGGTCGAATTTCAACCACTAATTATTATTATTTTACCACAAAAGAATGTCACAAATCTTCATTAAACTATAGGTATTACCTTGTTTAACTTATGTTAAGCAACATCATTATAACAGAAGATAATTGTGTCGTATAAATCAAATTCATCAAACTTGGCCCGACTTATAAATTGACAATAGATTTAAAAAAACTGATAAATTATCAATCACTCCTCTGAGTGATTATCTCTATAATCGTGGTGTGTTATATGAACTTTACTGACATTTTTAAATGAATTGAAACTAATCAAAGTCGATAAGATTAATAACAGAGTCTGTGCTTTCACATATCTTATCTTATACTAACCTCTCATCTTGCATATCATCTCCCTACTTTGTAGTATTTTATTTTATGAACCTTAAAACTTAAAAATACCTTTATATTCAAAATATCTTCAAATTCAAAAACTTACAACTAATAATAGAACAATAACAAATGTAAGAATAGGCCTAAGTATATTTACTTTAGCCTTTCATAAAAGTGTAAGAGATTGAACATCCAGTTGATTCTATTTATCGCAAATACTCGCATCTAAATTAAGTCTAAAACCATACAGAATAAAATTCACACACGTTACATAGAAGAACTTACATCGCCAGCGTCTGTAGTCCGGTGAAGCTGTTAAGAGCTTGCTAGGTCAATAGCGTAGTCAGTTAAAAAAAAAAGTGGAATCAATTATTAACATTATTTCCGCTGTGACACCATTTTCAGTAAAACAATTTTGCAAACAACTATTTACATAACTATATTTTTAAAATTACTAATAATAAATTAAATAAATCCTTCCTACATCTTTTGATCATAATATGCAATAAGTTTTATGTAGTCGTCGATAGATGTCTTAAAGTAGCCTCAAAGGTGTTTCATCATTCGCTGTACAAATGAAGCAAAATTGTTTCATTTACTCATCTTCAGTAGTTGAAATGAACGTCTAAGGATTACGTCGGTAGCTCATTTCAAAGCTTAGCCCCTAATCAGTGGAGTTAATGAATGTCTCCGTAGATTCTGTCGTAGTAACGGCTGATAACCTGTATACTCTTGCGTTCGTAGCCACAGCGAGATTCAGCCATCAAATATTCACGTGTGGGGGGTATGGTTGCCGTTTTACTGCCTTCACGTACCCCGCTCCCCGTCTCTTCACGTCCCCTTGTCCTCGGCAGTGGAGCTTGCGAGGGAGGCAGGCCTACTCGCGCCCACAAGCGACCCTGTCTGAAACAACTGAATGTGCTAAAATCAATAACTGTTGTTTGACAAAACTTTTGCTCTAGATATTTAACTATCAAAATACAAATTGTATGCTAAAAACAAATACACAAAGTGAGGTTATTATCATCATCATCATCTATATATTAATACGTGAAGCCCAAACTTTGTATCCCTTTTTGAGAGAAATGCGCGAACGGATGAACGTGAAACTTGGCATAGTTAAAGTTTATATGGAGGAGAAGTGCAGAAAGCTATTTATTTTATATAAAATGCATTAGAAGTACATTAAATTAATTAATATATGCATTACTCACACTACTGCTTCAATTTTACACAACATATACACACACGTAAATAAAAAAGACATTTTGACAGATCTGTCAATAAAGGACTTCAAAAAAGGTTGTGAAGGAGGTTGCTATGCTCGACTGTATGTATTATTTTACTCTTACGTTCCAATTACCCTTTTTCATTCTACATTCAACTTTAAAAAATCAATGAACTATGGTCGAATGTCGACAACTGGGCGCCCACTAGTAGTTTATTAATAAAGTTGATGGGTATTTAAAAAAAACATAGGTCATTCAGTATTATATACCTATGATGTATATCAATATTATGCGCGATTGTGGTGCGGAGTTTCAATTTTTCCTGACTCGAGAGTCGACCTGCCACTCCGCGAAAGAGGCCCAAGAAATTGGTTAGGTTAGTAACCTCGGCCCATGTAGTCCGTGGATCTACACGGACCGAGCCGGCTTAACGCAAAGCGAACTTGTAAAGTTAAAGTAGTATACTGGCAGCAAAACATTGGTATAGCTCGTTCCTAAACCGCAAAGTGCCATCTAGAGGAGCACCCGGTAAACTTTTTTCCTTAACCCATTTTATAGACTCGCGTTTTTTACATTTATTTTATCGTTCAATACGAGTTTTGTTTAATACATATATTATTATTAACTATAATATAATGTATGCTTTGTCTTTGATAACAAGTAGGTACAAAATCCGTCATAATATTCCAAAATTATTAAAATATTTAGAAACATTTTCTTTAAAAAAATTTGGGAGTAATGTATAAACGATAATCTTATAGTACTTTTTACTTATAATATTTTATTTAAAACCTCAAATACTAGCTCGTAGAAGATTTTCGGAAATTGTGTTTTATACCAGATTCGTATTAATTTAATGTTATTATTTTTTTCATTAAATGTTTTAGTTTATATTTTCAGAATAATGTGAAGATAAATGAGATTTAAACATCTATAAACCATGTTTCACAATTTATTTCAAAGTCTTACGTTCAGTTTAAAACATTAGTTAACTTTTATTTTCGCTTCTCCAATAAATATACGGTTGTTTGAAACTTCACTGTACAACTCATGAATGCTATTCAACAGATTCTCTCTGCTCGCTTTGAAGTCCTACATATTAGAAGCCGTAAATGTAATCGATTAAATGAGAACAGTGAACAGATAAACAGACATGCGAATAGTATAAAATAAACATATTTTTTCACCTGAATAAACATCTAATTCCGTGTTTTCTTCATTACATTATCTTCCAAATGAATAAGACTGTAACTACATTTTTTTTTAATTTTCAAAGACAATATACATTCGCATATTCAGAATAAGATAAAAATAATTATCTTCTATACATACAATAAGAATGTAATTCTAACGTTAAATGAGTGAGTTAAAAGAATCTAAACTGAAAAAAATGTTGCAGGTGTCTAGGAATAGGTAATAGAATACATTTCAATCATTTTTAGAAATGTCTGTTTATCTGTCTGTTTGTATGAACACGCATCACTGCTAAAGTATTGGCTAATCGATAGAGTCATAAAGCATATCCTCGAGAATAACTTAGCCTTTGTTTCATTAAAATCGGTCCACTCTATCAAAAGTTATTGTAATTTTAATGACGACGCGACTTAAGTACGATTAAAAATTAGATAAGTAAATGGATCTAATACATTCAGATGATTTTATTAGTCATTGTTTTTTTTACATTAGGTACCACGCGGACGTAGTCGCGGGCACAGTTAGTATAGAATATTTTGGTTCAAATATGAGGTCCAAATTACACTTATATAAAAATACTAGCGGACCTGGCGGACGTTGTCCTGCCTTGATAATAAAAAAAAATCTAAAAGTCAACCGCAACGCCACCTACCGGGTCCAATTGTGAATCTAAACCATTCTCGGATCCACTGGAACACGCAGACAAAGTTTTATTAAAATCGGTCCAACCGTTTAGGAGGAGTTCAGTGACATACACACGCACAGAAGAAATTTATATATAAAGATAATTAATCGTACTTCACTGACTGCGCAAGCTACAGACTTTACTCCGATTTGTGTTGTAGTTAGATGATATATTTTGTCTTAGAGGTAAAGATGTGTATATGTTACGGACCAAGTGATTAATGTCAAAGAACTATTTCTACCACTCTGATAATATGAATAATATAAGCCAGATCGGGCTTAATAACTAATACTTCTATACTTCATTATTTATCATATTTAGTATCCTCTTATCAGTTTGTGTACTGGATTCGTTAAAATAAAAAATCTAAGGCCGACTATATTAAGCAGTATAATATTACATTTTATTTTTCTCCACACAGTGTACTTAGAATCACTATGCAAGTGTATAGTTTTTATCTCAACTGTCTATTCTAGTGTCCACATTTATATCTATATCCTTATACAATATTAGCTGTTCCTGCTACTACACACACCTTTATTATTATTTGTCGTAATTAATTCATCAGTTAGTCAAATGGAAAACGTGAAATTAATATTTATATTCAAATATCCACACGTAGCAATTATTATGATCGTTGGTTGACAAAACTTAATCTGATACAGCACCACCTAGTGGTGAGTCATAATAAAATAGATAGTACTTTAAAACGATTACGTATGCACACCTTAATGATGGGCGGTCAAACGATTTTGAAGTTTATTACCTAATCTCAAATATATGTACTAACGACAATTTTTATACGTTTATAGATTAATTTATTTTAATTTTCCTACATAAATACACAACACACAAGTTTTAAAGTACAAGAAATTCAAGAAAGTACCTTCAAGAAACGAGCGTGTACTTCTATAAAAGGCCGGCAACGCACTTGTGACTTCCCTGGTGTTGTCTATGGACGGCGATGATCACTTACCATCGGGTGACCCGTCTGTTCGTTTGCCACCTATAATATAAAAAAAATCCTTTTAAACAAGCTTTACAAGATTAAATATATGTAAATACACAGTTAATCTACATCTACACAAATATTATAAAGAGGAAAAGTTGTATTTTTGTATGTTTATAACGAATAAACTCAAACTACCAGACGGATTTCGATAATTCATTATTAGAATGCTACAATATTTCTGAGTAACATAAGTTATATTTTTTACTAGAAAAAAATAGGGATCCCTATTAAAATTTCAATAGTGTAATCCAAGGTATAAAAAAAATAATCATAAAATGAATTTCATCGTATGCGCTGCGGAAACTATGAATGATAGAACAAAAATATGTTCTACAATATTAAAGAACATGTTAATATAAAATATAATAACCTCGCGGTACCATATGTCCAGCTATTGTGATTATGTCACTGTAACTACATTTTTGAAAGAAATCTTAAAAAAAACCAGACCATGTCTAAAATACCATGTTATTCATGTTTTTATATTAATCATTATCCAAATAAATTATTTATAATTTAAGACTGTTTCAGTACCTCTAGATAACTTTTTGAATTATTAAAATCGGTCATTGCATTCAAAAGATATTACGAGTTTTAAAATTGTCAATCGAAACAAAATATGCCGCTCGCGTCGTTGCCGGGGTGTGGTGTGTGCGTGCGGGCTATGCGGCGAAGGAGTCACGGGAGAGTCACGCGCACATCTATAGAGTAGGTAACCGCGCGGCTTATTCGCGCAATAGAATTTTAGCTCATAGTAATAGATCGGCATTCAGTTACAAACCACAAATTGATTATATTCATCAGAACAACATCCAAATTGGGGCAACCTATAAGATTTTTACTAAATGTTGTGCAAAAAAAATGGAGTGATGAAGCAAATGGTATGTGCTGCGCATCTGGAAAAATACTCCTTCGTAATATTGAAGAACCACCAGAACAAATAAAAAGTTTTTTTGGCAAATAATCACAGATAATCCGCTCATTTTTTTTAAAATGGCTTATCTATTATGGCCTGTTTCACCAGTGTTTAGCTTAACTGTGACTTAATTTGGCAGATACAGTAAAGAGTAGTTCCCGCTAAGCTATCACGCACCAAAACAGATGAATTCACCGGATAGTTTTTTATCTTATCATTTTGTTAGGTTAGCACAATCATCTACCTCGAACAGAAGACATTTCTTTCTGTAAGATTTTCGATTCTGGGTTGGATCGTGAGTACAAGATTTTCAAGACTATGATCAGTATTAGCCAATCCACAAATGTTTAACCCAAATGTGTAAAACGATTGTTCACCCGTGCGAAGCCGGGACGGGCCGCTAGTGTTAATATAAAAATAAATTGAAACATATACTTACTACAATAGTACAAATTTAACAATAAATTCAAGCCCATTTCAAGCTTATCGTGTATACAACCATAACTTAAAAACTTTTTCGAGGAAGATGAACATTCTTTTTAAAAAGTAAAAAGGAAGGGCTTTACAATGGCAGTTTGAGCATAAAGCCTGTGCGTGGCTAACGACTTGTTTTCTTTTTTATAGCCATGATAGCATCCGCTTTGACGTGATTCTGCTCATTTCCTTCGGTTTGCGCTAACACAGGATGCTTGCGGTCTTCTTGGCCGGTACAAAGTAAGCTATAGCGCTTCATTGACGTCCTAATGGTTTTCCTTTTCGAGATATTGTGGTTGTCTTTCTTTTTAATCTTTGCAAGGGCTTGATCGTTACTTGACACAATGTACGTATATACTCGTGGAATATAATTTTATATTAAAATATTATGCATATTGTGCAGAATATATTACATTACTGCAATTTAAAACCTTGGCTGGCCAATAGATCTTTACGGTCATAAAAAAATTATGTATTCAATTTTCCCTTTGAATAGTTTTGTAAACTGTGATTTGAGTATATACATATACATACATTTTTTATTATATGGCTAACCCAAACTTTTGTATATAAAGTAAAATATTAATTACATAATCGACAACTAAATTACATGTAGTTTTGACGTTCATAAGAGCCCTATTAGGGCCTAAACTGAATAAAGTATTTTTGATTTGATTTGATTTGACATAACATATATGTGATAAAATTTGAATAAAAATGTAAAAAAACAACTACCTATAATGATATACAATTATATAAAATACAATATAAATAACAGTTTCTCTACTGTCGCATCAAAAACAAATTGTAATATATAAGTGTATGCGTGTATGACTGCGTATGTTCGTATGAATGAATGAACATATGATTTAGGAATGTGCTTTAATAATACTTTTTGTGACCTTGACCTTACTTTTTGTGATGCACTACACTCATGACAAATATCTATATTTGATCATTAATCTACAAAAACCCAAGATGCACACATAACGTCTCACAGCCGACACACAAAAATGAGTGCATAATATTGGATAATGCACTCATTTCAAATAGTCCCGCGTCCCTTGCGTGCTTGTAACAACAACTTTAAACCATTCAAAATCATAAGTTTATCGTATAACTATAATCAAGTATGTATATTGGGGAGTTTTTGCGGCCGATTTTGAGCGCTACTTTTATTCGAGACTGTGTTGTCTTGGGTTTTTATACGTATGTATGTATCTGACGTTTTTTAATTGTATAAGTGTGCGCATCTTATCATTACTGTTCTTTTAGATACGTAAAATATAAAATGCAAATTTAAACATAACGGTGTCGGCGGCGTTGGATAATTTTACTGCTATCGTGTGGATATATTTATGGCACAATATGGAAAACGTATTATTTTATCTAAAGATTTATTTCATGTGTTAACAAGACGAAAACATTCATTCTAAATAACCGTTATTCTTGTACATTGATATATAAAGACCTAAGATACACCCTTAAAGTCTTACAGATGTCACACAAAAACGAGTGCATAATTTTGGATTATGCACTCATTTCAAATAGACTCGCGCCCCTTGCGTGCTTGTAAAACAACTTTAAATCATTCAAAATCATAAGTTTATCGCATAAATATAACCGCGTACACGTACATGTATGTATGGGGAGCTTTTGCGGCCGGTTTTGCGCGCTACTTTTATTCGATAGTAGACAGTATTCGTGGTAGAGCCACAGTGAAGCTACTACTGGTTTCAACATGAATGGGTCGGCTCGCCCGGGGTTGTCCCACCCTCTCATAGAAAACCGACGTGAAGTAACATCCCATCTCCCCCTCCCCCTTCCCCCCCTCCTCCCCCCCCCCACACAGGCTGGCAACACAGTTTCAACTCCCCTGGTGTTGCTAGTGTCTATGGACGGCGGTGATCACTTGCCATCAGGTGACCCGTCTGATCGTTTGCCTCGTATAATATAAAAAAAAATATTGGAGATTGCGTCTTGGGTTATTATATGTCAATGTTCTTATGTAATAAAATTATTTTCTTCTTGCAGAAATAAACACATGATATAGAAAATAAAATGTATGTAGTAACAACACTCAGTAACAATATTTTATTCTAAGAAAGTGAAAGCTTCACCGTAAATTACATTTATTTAGAGCAATTCCTAACATGATTTATTCCCTTTTTATGGCACTTAGCGCTTCCACAACAGTGGCGAATATAGTAATATATACTTTCGGAGTGTTATGTCTAAAAATGTATGCGCGTTGACAAAAGATTAATGATTTACGAATTAATATTTGACTCTATTTATTACTTCATTTTTTCGTGCCGATGGAAAACAAAATAATTTAAGACACAAAAAGATTACACAAAAATAAAATCTAACATCTTATAATATATAAACTAGCGGGCCCGGAGGACGTTATCGCGCCCTGTTAATAAAATAAACCTTGACAAATTATATACCTAAACCTCATGAATCATTTTATCTACTGTTGAATACCGCACGAAAATCCGTTCAGTCGTTTTTGAATTTATCGCGAACAGATAGACAGACAGACAGACATGGCAAAGGACTTTATTTTATAATATGTAGTGATAAAACGATAGAGGCCGGCTGTTGTCCGCGCATCACGCAAAAACTACTTTATAAATATCGATCTAACTTACCAAAAAGTAAAAAATATCACGATATCTCCATTTCGTATGAGGTTATTAAATTTAAAAAATCTATATTTTTTTGTAAACACCACGCATTCCGCGACGACGATATTTCGTTCCTGTGGAAAAGTGGGGCAAAGGGTGTGCAACGGAAACTCAGGACAACGCAGACGAAGTCATGAGTATCAGCTGGTATACGATAAAACGTATATCTTGGATCTCATAGCGATACAAACGGCATCTGTTTAGGCATACGTTAGCAGTCAAAGATTTTTTTGTTGATTTGGCAAAATGTCTCGTTATTTTTTTTTTTGCTGAATCCTAAACAGCTGTGACCACTGTGACCATCAACGACATTAAAAGCCTAAAAGCCGTAATTCAATACAACCAGAAAATGATAATTCTATTAGTTTGTAAACTTTTTATATCTTATTGATATAAACGAATCAATATGGAAGTTAGTTCTTCTTTCTTGCTGATGGTTGATATTTGTTTGAGTTGAGATTAATATGTATATGGTTCGAGTAAACCAATTAGAGGACACTTAGACAGTCGAGTCGAACGCCTCAATTGCCTTCTCAACGTACAAGTGGAAGGAATTAAATGGAACACTAGTAAGTGCGACGTGGTCTAAGCCAAACCGCAATCGTATAAGTGGCCCTTGCCGTCTGCGTAACCCCTTTTGCTTAAGTTAATTTTATAGCAACCTATTTGAAGAAATAATATAATGGTGGTAGAGCCACGCTGAAACTATTACTGGTTTCAGCATGAATGGGTCGGCTCGCCCGGGGTAGTACCACCCTCTCATAGAAAACCGACGTGAAGTAACAGTGCTTGCATTATTGCGTTTCGTTCGGACAGTGAGAGCGCCGGAGACCCACCTCCCCTCCCCTCTCATCTCCCCCCCTAACCCTTCTTCCAAAAGGGTGGCAACGCACTTACGACTCCTCTGGTGTTGTTAGTGTCCATGGACGGTGGTGATCACTTAACAGCCGGTGACGCCTGTTCGTTTATCACCTATAACATAAAAAAAACAAAGAGTTTAGTTCTCCAAAGAAGACATGACTATTCGTAACCTGTGACAATTTCTTCTGAGACCTTCATGGTTGGTCGGAGGAGGAAATATAGTCCGTCACAGTTTACAACCTCCTTCTTTTGGGTAATCCTGTCCTTAGTTAGACCCTTTTCTTATACAACAGAAGTAGAGTTTAGCAAAGAGTTTATTTTCAGGACTGTCCAATGCCATAAGGGTTGAAGTTCCATACAAACGTACGTAGACCTTATGATGCACTGGCCGATAGACTGTTGGCAATACACGTTTAAAAAAAATACCGTATGTATTACAAATTTGAAAATTTCGAACAATAACAAATGATGTAAACTAAAATGGTAATTTTAAGAAAATGAGGAGTCATTTTTTTTAACCGACTTCAAAAAAAGGAGGAGGTTATCAAATCGTCTGTATTTTTTTTATGTTTGTTACCTCATAACTTTGGGCTGGGTGAACCGATTTTGATTATTCTTTTTTTATTTGAAAGCTGGTGCTTCCAGTGTGGTCCCATTTCAATTTGGTAAAGTTCCGACAACGGCATTCAGTGCAAAAGCGTATAAGTTTTAAATTTGCATTAAGTGTGTACACGACAAATAGACGAATAACTCAATATTACGCTAACCGATTTCGATGATTCATTTTTTATTGAAAAGGATGTACTTCAAGGGTAGTTTGATGAGAGTTTGGTTAGGTTCTGATTATGGGATCCGTGACAAAGTAAGAAAACTTTCAAGAAACGAGCCTACTCCTTTCTTAAGGGCCGGCAACGCATCTGTGTTTCCTCTCGTGTCGCAATTGTCCATGGGCGGCCGTGATCACTTACCATCAGGTGACCCGTATGTTCGTTTGCCACCAATATTATAAAAAAAAGTCTTCAATTCTTAGGAGCCTATTGTGCTTATGTTCGTTGCTGTGTTGCAACATGACGCAAGCATTGTAATTACATTACTTAAGGTGTATAATGTGTGAAGCGATGTTAGCCGAGTTGGTGGTAGAAACTATCGCGGATTACTGAAAAGGTTGCGTTCGTACCAAACGTTACTTATTGTACAACCAATTGAAACCATATCGCATACCATACCGATAGATACCATACCGCAAAAATGCGCATATTTTAATATACTTAAGGCGGAACGGAGTTCGCGGGCACTGCTAGTAAAATATATTTATGTACACTAAAAATGGAAAAATAAAGTAAATTTTCAAAAAAAAGTATTAACCGACTTCAATATCAGTCAAAAACCCATAAGGCACTAAAAAGCGGAAAATAAATAGTTTATCAAATTAACCAAATTAAATAAAACATATGAATATGTGTGCTACCTAGAGATGTATTGGAAGTCGGTGCCAACCAAACCGAAAATCATATCATCTACAGGTACAAAGTTTAAGTCCACTGTCGCGTCTCTGTAATACAAAAATTTTGGTTGGTACTGACTTCCAGTACATCTCTAGGTAGCACACATATTCATATGTTTTATTTAATTTGGTTAATTTGATAAACTATTTATTTTCCGCTTTTTAGTGCCTTATGGGTTTTTGACTGATATTGAAGTCGGTTAATACTTTTTTTTGAAAATTTACTTTATTTAATTAAGCCGTCACTGGATGGTTATAAGATGTGAAACACACGTGTAACGTAGTAAACAACACTGTATACACTATAGGTATGCGAGCTTGGTGCGGCAAGAGAGATTGCGCGCAGTAGCTTTTACATGGCATCGCGTCGCCACGTCTCGCCACGCCAACAATCAGGTTTACCCTCGCCTATAGATGTATGATCAACATGATCCGCCCGTTTGAGATGTGGGTCTTTAAAAAACAACCGAGTGGTTAAATTACGATTGTCATTCTATGTTACTATTAACATGTATTTTTAAATGCATACCCTGTCATGGTGAAATGAACTGGCGAGTAATTTTAAAAATATTTCATAAAAATAAAATAAGTTTATTTCATGTTAGTATAATTTAAAAGTACTCCCCACACGCCCATCTAGTTCATTAGTATTTATTGAGCGAGGAGTGTTCATGTTGAACAACTACATCGCCCGATGATTAAAACCGAGCGAGTTGATTACGCTGCATGTTTGACAGTACCCATTCATGACGCGCGAATACCAAACTGATCGGTTTATTTAGCTTCGATATCACATTTTTTATCAACATTTATGTGTAAAATGTCTTTGTGACGTTAACGGTGAAAATAGAATAATCTCGAATAGTTTGTAACACTCGTGTATTTAGAATACATACAGGTTAATTTAAACACTAATTGGATTAACAAAATAACTCAAAATTATCTAAAATGAATAGAGTCATATAGAAGTTAAAGTGCAATTATTATCTTCAATGAAAAGTCTTTATTTGTATAAGCCATACAATTACTTGTTAAGAAATCAGTTATGGATATAGAAATGTAATAACGTTATTATTACATGCTATCCAACAGTATCCCTGAATGAATCTCTGATATATATAAAAATGGAAATACTTTGGATAATGATAATTTGGGATCTGGCCGCTTTCTCTCATATATAACCTATATCATATTAGTGATTGTCAATTGTATTAATTTACACATAAATATAGCTCTTTAGAGTTCACTACATATAAGCGATATTATTCGATCTTATGAAAAAGTCATTTTACATCTGGATAGTTTGATAATGTCAAATGAGAATTGTAAATATCAATTTTATACATATAGATTTATAAACACACTAGCGGATCCGCTAGTAGTCCGGTTAAGCTGTTAAGACCTTGCTAGGTCAATAGCGTAGTCAGTTCGAGAAAAAAAAGTGGGTCCGTCTGACGTTGCCCACCCTGATAATAAAAAAATATGAAATTATATACGAAAACTTTCCTCATGAATAACTTTATCTATTGGTGAAAACCGCATAAAATCCGTTCCGTAGTTTTTGAGTTTATCGCAAACAGACTGACAGACACGGTAGGGGACTTTGTTGTATACTATGTAATGATGATGCATATGATTATTGTGGGATTCAAAATATTCATCATCATCAGCCTATCACCCAGGGCCATGGGCCTCTTCCCGAAGGAGGGTATGGGCATAATCACCACGCCACCCCACGACGTGTTGGTGATATCAAACTCTAATAAATCTATGTTTTCCCACATATAGTAGTACTACAAGAACATTTCTCAGGTTCAGGTTTCCTCACGATGTTTTCCATCATCCGATGGTGTTACCAGTTTAAAAAATGTACGCGAATTCCGATAAATTTGTTGTTATTGGGTTTCGAACCTGCGGACATCGCATTGATATTCCACCGGTAAAACCACTAGATCACCCCCACTTTTCAAAATATTATAAATATATAAAACATTGTGATATACGATTACGAATATTGCGCTAATGCAGACCAAATCCAATCAACTGACTAATCGATAATGAGTTTGATACGGATGCCATCATTACTCGCAATTGGAAACCCACAAACACTACTCCCTTGCATATACATAATGAGCTTATTATAATTTACTTTATTCTGCAAAACCATGTAATTTATTGCTCATTGTTATATAATTATTAAAATGTTAAATAAAAACTAAAATCTAACAAATCAATACAAAGAAAAACTTTTTGGGATTTCTCGAATGTTATGGCTACTAAAGCACTAAGGGTTTTAAACCATCGGTTATTATTATATTTGTATTCACATAACTATCTTTATAAGTCAATATAAAGGCGCGATCGGTATTTTTTTTATCATAAAAAAATTCAATAAAGTCTCCATCAAAGGCATGACCATTAAAGAAGCGATGATATTATCTGTTCGGCGTCAATCAATCACATCAGTTCCACTGTCAAACGCTGAGCGACAAACGTAACGTAAACCCAGATAAATCAAAAAACATTTATACCTATTCAATATTATTATAGTCAACGATATTGTTGTTGCTCAAATAATATATGCTATTTATTTATGTTTACTCATTGCAACTGAACGACTGTCAAAATTATAGACCGAATTTATATGAGAAAATTAAGTATTTGTGGAATTTTTATATTCCCCAAAGATATTTTGAGGCGGTGATGATGCCGTCTTTATAAAGAGTATATATTGGTGTAGGTATAAATCCTGCAATTAACTGCCGCTTTCAGTGTAAAAATAAAACCAACAAGATGCAACCAAAGCATAGTAATAGGTTTTTTTAATGCCCGCCTGACTGAAAACCATCTGAAGTTGAAAATATGATGCCGTGCATCTATAAGTGTAGTTGAAAGCGAGTCGCTTTGTTTTGTTTGTTACTTTCTAAGTCACGTCGAAATTTATCATTAGATGAGATTGTTGTGAAAAGTTAAAACTTAGAATTAAAAAAGTTTTGACTTTATAACAAACAATTATTTGATAAAAGTATACGGCATAGCTTGCAGGCTACCAATAATTATTATTATAGCCTTTATTGCTGAAACTAAATATATACATTTTTTTTTACATAAGTTTAACACATCAGGTTTCCTGTTTTAGTGGTCAGCGTGTCACTTGACACCTAGGCGTCTTAGAGCTGTTTCCAACCTTACCTATCTTTTGCTTTTCTTTGCCAGACCAAACCACTATGTTTGTTTATATCATCTGTTCATCTTTTAACTTGTCTCCCTCTGTTCCTTATACCATCCCGTACCAAACATACCTACAGTCAGCGCCAAACTTTTTGACCGCTCCGAATAGAGCTGTGCAGAACACAATTTAGGTGTTGTATGTGGTATACGTAATATATTATGTGTATAACATTGAGACAACTTATGGAAATAAATGCCAATTCTTGATTTCTATAATAATATTTGAAATTTGTTTTGTAATAAACTCTAAACAATGTAATGCGCAAGCCTCAACTCACGCCTATATTCAGAGCGGCCAAAAAGATTGATGAGGACTGCAAATTTGCGTAGATGCAGTATCCACTTGCATTCTCAGAATATACACACGATGATAAAATATGACTATTATAAATTACTTACGACTGTACCTAACTCATGCTAGTATATTTTTCTATAAGTATATCAAATATTCTAAAAAAACTTCTTTAAAAACGTCAACAATTCAGTAAATAATTTAAGCGTATCGGAAGAGTTTAGAGCGTCTCTATCTCGAGCCAACGCAACGCTTCGATTGAGACGTTTTGATTGTATTCCTCGAATTCCGAGCTTTAGATCCTTTCAGTCGGAACTTCCACACATTTAAAGAGGAATTTAGATCGCGAACCGATTAAAGTTTTGTCCGATCTCAAATGAAAAGACCGACGGTAGTTGTAATGTTGTTTTATTTTACGTTTATTCTGATAGATTAATTTTATACTACCGACTTGCTCCAGCTTCGCCCGGGTGCTGTATACTAACTAAAGTGATGTTTTATTAGTCTAACGGATTTTGACTTCTCTATAATACATTTTTAGACAATTTGACATTTAGAGTTTATCAAAGTTAAAAGTGCTATGAAGTCTCGTCACACAGACAACTCTGATTTTATTGCGTATATAAACTTTAGATCTGTGATATTTTTAAGATATTCTGTTTTAAAGATCTTCTCTAAAATATGTTGTAAATAGTACTATTGATCTACATTAAATTCATAACGTAACTAAAACGTTTTGTAGGATAAGGATTATTACTATGTTTTGAACAAAACGGATTTACAGATAAGCCATGTTTTTTAATAATATGTCAAAGATAAAATGATTACTTTGGGTATAGTGAGGAGATAGACAAATACCATAGCAGACTTGTCTGTGGGGGAATTTAAAAATATAATTATTAATATTATTCTTATGTATCTTATAATATATAGCCAGCGTTAACAATGTGAACAACCATAAACTATTTTTCCCACTAGTTTACAATACATCGACTTTTTTCTACTTGCATTAATATATTATTCGGGTATTATGCATATAAATCTTCCGGAAGGAATTTTCTAAATGATCATGGAAACCGTATCAATATCCTTTGCATAGTTTAGAAGAACTAAGGGCACCCAGAAGTAGAGGCGGATAGTTATACCATTCATTTTTTTCTGTAAAATTAAGATACCGGTCATGATGTTGTCATTCTCTCATATCACTGCATATAATAAAGCGTAGTCCTCTGCCGCCGGTCCCCCTTGTGTAGTATATTTACCATTAACAAATTAAAAACATATATATATGATAATAACTAATCTATATAAAATACTTACATTTAAAATGAGTTTTACTAAAGTCGCGATTTTATTAAAAACTTGGCTGTGCCACGTCTACCTTATACACTTTTTCACCTATATAGCTTCTTTGTGTATGAAGTATTGTTGGAGAACAGGCCTTGTTTCTTCATTGGTACTGACGGGGAAAATCACATAGAGCTGTCCGTGCGAAAATCACCCTAACACTAAAGTCCACAGCCACCATACGATGTATCTAAAAAACCGCTAGCTTTATTTTTCTATTTCTTTAGTTTATTATATCTGATCCCTTATTTTCTTTAGTAACGCTAATGCCTATATGTTTCCTTACAAAATCAGCTATGTGCCAGTAAAAGTTCAGTGAAAATTGGTTCAACCGTTTCGAAGATTAGCCGGAACAAACGGACACGCAGATAGACAAAGAATCTAAGAAATTATTTATTGTTATTAGTACCGTATTCTTTCATATCTATTTAGTAATAAATTTAATAAAACATTTCATATGTAATAAAACTACTTAAAAAACCTATTTTTTTAACACAAACACACTTTTATTTTATTTATTTAAATATAATATAATAGATAGAAATAAGAGGATAGGTGCAATAATATCTTGGAAAGTTATATTTATAATTGTCTAGACAAAACAGTAGACTTAATTTTAATAAGAATTCCAAGCATTCTTAGAAAAATATTGTAAAGGGATTTCTTATTAAAATAAACAACGTAGGAAAACAGAAATTTGTAAGTAAGTCAACACAGAAGTAGGGGATTAGGGATAATGAAACATTTGATGTAATTTAGATCAGTTCAATCGGATAAATAATAAAACAGGAGGTATCAGTTCCAGTAGTGAGTTTACCGCACTAATCAATCATAGCGGGCGGGTGACACTCGCAGCTGGGAGCATCCGGCAACCACAACCGAATCTATTACTTTATATAAACGTTTGTATTGGAATTTATACCCGTAATTCGAGGTAACCCTCATGTACTTATCTCTGACGCCATATTAAATTAATCGCCATCAAGAAAACTATTTATACAGTAAACAGAATATGAAATGAAAGTAATGAAATATGCTCTGCTGTGGCTATAAATGTAAATATGAAATAAGTAGTTGATATCCTCGACTTCGGTCGTTATGTAGTTTGTTTTATTTCGTATTTAGGTTATGTCGATTACAACCTTCACAGTATATCTTATATACTGAGGAAAATACACAAGCACCACACCGCTTGCCCCATTTCTCCACGGCAAAAAAACAGACATCGCTGAATATGTAATGCTTATAAAAGTCGTAGTATCTTAAAAGTTCGATTAAATGAAGCTACCATGATTATTTTTACTATTAAATAAGGACCAAGTGTCTAAGAAATAAAAAAAACATTGCATGTATCACTGTATACAAATTAAGTAAAACTTCTTTAGCTTATAAATATTTATATTATATATATATATATGAGAATGCTCATAAACTATATACTATACGAAGTCCCGTAGTATACATACTTAACTATACGTTTACTCATTTTGGTATATTACTAGACCCAGACAGACTTATATATACACATACATACCTACTTTACATTTAACGATTAACGCATAATGAAAATTGTTACCCTACCGTGGCATGAGGAGTTTCACTTCAATAAAAAAATGTTTGAAATCTATCCTGTAGTTTCTGCGTGGTTTGCAACACTTCGGTAGACCTCGATCATATAATTACATTAAAAGATATTTAAATACTCATGTTGCATCACCATCACAACTACACTAAATATTACATGAAGATGTGACAAAAAACAGTACATCTCCAATTCCTCGGTGACATTTTCAACTTGTATTCGGTAGTCTCACCAAGTATGCATTAGAGATAGCATCACCGCCATAATATGGCCTCAACACGGTGTTTTCCTTCATTGAGGACACTCCAGATCTTTGCAGGGTTCGAACCTACGTGCCTTTACATCGTACTACTGAATAATTTTGTTTCCTTGTTTCAAAGTTCAGGCGCTTTCACGTAATAATTGTAATTTAATAATAATTTGAGCGTCGGAGGCCCATCTCCCCACCCCTTTCCCCTCTCCTCTCCCTCTCCCTCCCCTAACCCTTTCCCCAAAGGGTGGCAACGCACTTGCGACTCCTCTGGTGTTGTTACTGTCCATGGACGGTGGTGATCACCTAACATCAGGTGACCCACGTGTTCGTTAGCCACCTATGACATAAAAAAAAGCCTGGCACTTTCGATGATCATATGTTCATCTGTTGGCATTGTTTTTGGGTTTGAACTATGAGTTGTACTGCAGTTTTTGTACCGAGCCATAAATCTTCGGTAACTTACATCAAAAAGCTTCTAGGTGCTACTAGATCAACTTAATAGCGATATACCAACTAATTTTGTGTATGCGTCAAGGAGTGGCTCTAGCCAATTATCTATTGTTAGTGGTAGTGCAGACGTTAGGGCGCTATATAGAGGGTAATTTGTACACGCCAATCATTTCATTACACAGAGATAAGGGTCTTGTGAATATTTGCGCTCAATTTGGTACACTTATATTTTATATTATACAGGAACGATGTAATAAAACGCTGAAGAATTCAATGTTGTACGAAGATTTGCTTGTATACAGGTATAAAAGTATTTTAAATAATATGTAATATGCTCTAACACATATAGGTATGCACTTTGATAAATTATACACACGTATTGGAATACTTTTAATTACATACAGTAACATAATTTTAAGGTTTGTATTGTGTAGAATTAATTACTCAATTATATTATTTAGGCATGCTACATAAAATTTATAAAAACCCAATTATTTTTTATAAACATTTTATCGCAGTTTAAAGTATATAGGGTTATCATTCGTAAATATAGGAATATCTATTGTATGATAACAGAGTAACTTTATTGAACCGTTACTGACATGTTTTGAATAAACTTCATATAGCAAAATGTAATCGTTATTACAACAGTCAGTGACGTAATCTGTTATTCAGGACAATGGATAACAAGTTGTTGAATATTATTATTTTTATTCCGCTGTTGATTATCCGTTATAGTTATTATTATTGACAATGACAATGATCGCCTACTACATACTAACAATCAAACTTCAAACTTTGCTTGCTTGTGCAACCACTAACGTGTGCTAAAGTGAGCTCACTTTATTTTGCACACATTTGATACCAAGATACGAATATCAAATATTCACTTTATTATCATGTGATTATTACAAACTAATTCTCGTCCAGTGGTCGAACTTCGACCATAGAGAAATAAAGGCCAATTTCCCATTTTTTAAGTGAAACTTCTTTAGGCGCATGAGAATAAAATTTTTACAGATGTAACGTCACGCAGGTATGCAACGGAAGTGACGTCATTTGCAGTAAACGCCGATTTTTCATCAATTTTTTTTTATATTTATTTAATTCTGTTTTTTTTTATTTTACTTTTTTTCTATTTTTCTAAAGTTTTAGATTTGTATAAATATAAACAAGACTTATAAATTAGTTCGTCAAAGAAGTTTCACTTCTGATATGTGTACTTTGTACGCACGCACTTATTTTTTTTCTTATAGCAATACAACTCGTCAATAGCCATTAAGTAATAAAAAATAAAGAAAATGGACTGAGTAACGGAGGAGGGCGATGTTTTTAACCGTTTCTCCACTGCCTATCACTACTTATTATAAAACAAAGTCCATCGCCGCGTCTGATTGTCTGCCTGTTCGCGTTAAACTCAAAAACTACTCAATTGATTTTTATCCGGTTTTCATTAATAGATAGAGTGACTCACATGGAAGGTTTAGTTATATAATTTGTCAAGATTTTGTGTAAATTAGTTGAAATATAACGATAATTGTTGGAAGCCGCCTGAGAGCTTTAGTTCAAAACGCTGCCTAATCCCTTTGAATTGTATAAGAGAACAATCAAGATACTAAACGATGCAGGCCAAGTTGTGGGTATCAGCTAGTTTATATATAGAAGAAGATAACAATACAAACAGTGCATAACAGGAATTGTTGCAAAATAACACAACAACTCGATTCATTATTGACACAGTTGTTATTAAAATCTATAACACAATATCGCTAGAACTACACAAAATTGCATTACCGTATACATAGGAACCACTCGCACTCGACTCCACTTAAAAATAGTAGAAAACCACAAAGTAGAAGAGATGCTTCTCCCGGCTCGAGTGCAATGAAATAATTGCGTTGTCGGTGCGATATTTCTAAGAGCTACGGAGCGAGAAACTCCGTACCGAATAATGCTCTTTGAGAGTGCGCGACACCAAGAACTTTTCGATAACTCTTCAGTATTTTCTACTTTAAGCTAGTAAACCACTACAAAGGAACGATACGATCTATTTTGTTATCTGCGAGTACAGTCACTGTAATAATATATTAAATTACATAGAATAATCCGACAGCGAGGTAAATCTTATTCAAGTATACTACAATTTTCTTATCTTTAAAAATGTATTTCTTGTCTGTAGAAATGATTAATTCAACCCATAAATAACTCCAAGCTGTATTTATATATGGGATGTATTCATTAGCATATATTTTTTTAGTATAAATAATAAAAAAAATATAATAATCAGAATCAGTGGATATTATTTGGAAATACCGTAGTAGTAATCTAAGATTTGTTATTAGACGATTGATCGTCACGAATTCTTTATTCGATAATTTAAGTTTAACATTCTCGATTAAACAAATTTGAAGTATACAGGAATAGACTTAAGTATACATACTTACCTAAAATTCAATTAAATTTATTTTCATTTCATGTAATTAACATACTTAAGATATCTTTTTCTCTACAAACAGACAAAAAATAGTAAATTTTTCACGGAATAATAAAATTAATACACGAATTAAATTGTGAGACAAAAAAATCTTTACGATGGTGCATGATAGTGAACATTTATACTTAAGTGAATTAGAACAAACACATCTGGCGATAATCTCATCGCACTCGCCTCATTATTCTAAATTTGCTTTTAAGCCAAATATTAGTAAATAACCTATGTACTTGTTGTATATAGTTAATTTAATTAACTAGAAGTATGACTACAGTGCGTGTTCACAAACATTTATCTCTATTTGCTTAGTGCGGCGTGGCTCAACGTTGTTCTTGCGCTATATTTTGTATACAGTAGTGCGCAATAACATCAGATTGCAACATAGTAAATTTGCTAACAGTTTAAGTAATGATTCCTACATTTTAATCAGTAAGTCAATCTCTTGCTTTCGAAGTAAATTATAATAATTTATGTGCTAAATTGATCTAAGAAATTAGGTATTCGTAGTTTTTCACTTGCAGTGTATCGGTACATGCGCTTCAGTAACTAAACTCTACATTAATTTTAACATACATACGCAGAATGTGGATAAACACGTCTTGCCTGAAATGTTAGGAATTTATTGCCTGTAACAATCTTGAAAGTAAATTTATGGATATATTCAATATGAATACATAATTTCTTTAAACTATTTACTTATAAAAAATGAAATACTCGCCCAACACAGAGTTCGAATAAATCATAAATAATAATATTAATAGTAACTCTCATACGAAATGAAATAAATGGTTATATGAATACAGATATCCTAATGCAGGGATTGCCAAACTGGGTTCCGTAGAATAGTCATCAGGGTTCCACCAAAATTATTTATTATTACCTATTAAATAATACCACGGTTATAAATATTATTTTGAAATAGCGCAAGCATTCAGCCCGGTCTTCGTATGGCCCAGTAGTGCACGAAGCTAGAAACAATGCGCGAAGAGTGTTACAATTATATTACACATTTCTTTAAAAAAAAATCTTATATAAATTTCAGTGTTGATTTGTAATCATTTGATGTGGGGTTCCATAAAATAAAAGGTATTTGATTGTTCTTCCGTTATCTTTAAAGCTTAGAAACCACTGTCCTAATGTACTGTGACCTGTGACCCCTAAATTAAGTAGGCTATAAATATTTCGACCGTTAAATGTGTTTATATTATTTAGTGCAGATAAGTACGTGACAAATAGCTGTTTAATTTAAAAATATATTACCATTTCTTTATTATAATGACCAAAAATTCCGTTTTTTTATTAATACATCGGACGCATTTGATTTCTATTTATAACGACGTGTCTATAGTGTGCATTTGTATCGACGTGGTGCGGTGCCGATCAGAGCCACCGCTAGGAGGTCACAACGACCAGGGGCAGGCGAGCACGTGAGCTCCTCACCGGGGACCATTCATGTGCGAGGGCGGCGGCTTGCGCGCGCACCGATCAATACGTGCAGGGCGCGGGCGGGCAGTGGCCAGCTTGCCGCGAGACGTCTCGCACGCGCCACCTAGCCGCGCCGCACCGCAGATCCGAGCCCATGACCGCTATCCACAGATGACGGAGCCCGCCCGCGCCCAACGAGAACCGAACATTTACCCCCCAGCCAACACGACCACTCTCGCCGCACTGACCACCGTTGTCTCACACGTCACGACGACAAGGTATGAAAATCGATAGCACGCCTGTATGCCCTGCTGCCGCAACATTCACCGCCGACTGACTTGCTGATACCGTCCATTGTCCAATTCTAACCAGAACCAAAGAAACATCACCTGTAATCAATGGCGTGTAAATATAGTGTGTACAATTGAATTATATCATGTAAATCTTTTTGTGTTCTCAGGCTGAAACACAAAACACCTTATAGAATAAGTTCAAATTGATTGAAGTAGAAACTGAATCCAAAGACAAATATTAATATGCTTATATTATTTATATTATATTAATATCGTTTGAATAAATTGTGAAAAAGAAACCTTGATTGAAGTAATGTAAAAACTGTTAATTCTCACAAGTAATTAACATATTCTCTAAATACATTTTAATAATATTTATTTAAACCGGATTACGAACAAGAATGCGTAAAAGTGAACAAAAAGACAAATGAATAAACATTTCCATCGGTTCCAACTATTCAGTTAGTTTTAATTTAAATAATCAATAATTTATAAGCTTACTTAAGTGTATGATCGAGAAAATGTAATGGCACCAACAACTATTGTGCATGTCGTTAATCAAATAAATTAAATAATACATATTATTAATTTAATATGTAAATTCTATTCTTTGAATATTTACATTTTAATACTTATTTTGTTACTGTTATAAGAACCCTAATTTGTAATTTTATCGCCAAATACCAGTAGGTGTATCCGGTAACAGGCTACCAGAATAATTTGTAGGCTTGGTGTGGTCTTATTTTCAACTGCATCGGCCTTTAGAAGTTCTCATTGGGTACTTTAACTAAATACATTTTTGTAATATAATTTAAAAAAAAGTATTAGTTTATGTGCGAACAATAATACAAAATTAAATTAAAAACAAAATCCGTAATAGTAGTACGCTTGCTCGACTACATTTTGATAATTTAATATAAAAACCAGGGATTACAATACGTTTATTTATAACGATTTTTTATTTCGAACTGACTACGCTATTGACCTAGCAAGGTCTTAACAGCTTCACCGGACTACTAAGGCGAGCGCTTAAGGCACTCAGTCGATTATTTATGACGAATGGCGGGGTTAGCGTACGGTTAACGCTTGATTATAATTTCATCTAATGCTAAATAATGAAACCCTAAGCCCAAAGGGTAAATGCAGCTGCTGAAACACATCAGTGTGTGCTTAGCAATAGATTTTCAACCTGAAGGTGCTAGCTAGTCAGACAAGTATTAGAAAATATCCTACCACCATGATATTAGTTTCAAGACAATATTTTCATCGAAATCTCAGATTAATTATAGAAACCGAAACTAAGTGAAGCGTCAAGGAAAAAGTATCGATACTTTTTGGTATCGAGTATTTTTGATTCGATACCAATTTTTTTGTACTCGCTACTTTTAATGTCATACTTTTATTAGTATGAGTATTTTTTTCGAGAATCGACAGGTGTGAAGTGGCAATAAAAAAATTCAATATATACTTTGTCATATTTAAAATTGCATGGTTATATTAGTAGATCAGTAGCGAAAGGTAACAATATTTTAAATAGAAGCCTTTTCATCTAAATATCAATTTATTTGAAACTGGCTATTAAAAATATTACCACAAATTTAAACAAAACGAATAAATAAAAATGCTTAAATCGCGAATACCAAAAATTAACCAGAATACCAGTAATAGTATAAATTAACAAGAAAGATAAAGAATATAATCGTAAATTGAGTATCTTAATTTATAATGTGAAAAATTATGCTTTTGTTTTAACGCCAAATTTTACAATCTAAATCAGTAGACAGAGACATTCGTGAGAAAATTAAACAAGAATAGTAACTACAGATAATTTTTTTTTAATAATTTGTTATAATTTAATATGAAGTCTGAGCCGTTCGTGCTTATTTTTATTTTTAATAGTTTGATTCTGTTAACACTGATACGATAAAATTATTACTAATGTAACCTACTAGATGTGAAACTAACGTGCACTATATACGAGAGCTCAAAAATTTAAATGAATTTTAAATATTCAAATAAAATATATAAAAATGAAGATAAAACAATTAAGTACAAATTTTTTTCCAATTGTGATTTTATTGAGGCTAAAGAATCATGAAAAATATCGTGCTTTCGGCACGTCTTGAATACATAAACGATCTTATATGTTTAATGAATAAAAACTGCGTCTCTCCGATTAAGCCCAACATATAGTATGGTATTGTGTTATTTTAGTATATAGAGATGTTTTAAATAATATAATAATTATTATAGGTGTAACGTTGCTTGTTATGGAGAAGCTGATATACACTTGTTTATGTCACTTTAAACACTTTAATTATGTAGTTTAAATGGATTGTTTTATTAGTACGTAGTGCCTATTCAAATAACTCAAGTTTCATAAAGTTATTAGATTAACTCTGTTAAGAGGAAGCTCGCAGAAAACTGTTATTAATGAAATCGTTTTGATTTTATATTCTATAGATTTTGGTAATTAATACTTTCCTGTAATTAATATATTATCTAAGAATAGAATTATGGATAATTAAAATAAAACTAAGATTTATAGCTTATTAATTTTATAAATAAAAATCAACAGAAGATATTGAATGAATGAATTGAATGTACTTTTCTTTCGATATTACTAAAATATCGATACTTACTATACGATTCCGCATCCTTAGTGGCTGGACGCGGAGTCCGAACATACTACAACTCAGCCGTCATTCCTTTATAAATCTTCATGGTAACCGTGTAAGTACGTGGGCTTGATCTGGTTGGAAAGCACGTACGATATGGAAATGTCATCCCAAGAGAATGAAAACTCCTGCGAAACACCGAGTTATCGTCTACCAATTTAATAACTTGTTATTCATGTAGGTTTTACCACATTGGAAACGTAACCAGTTTCAATGTAAATGGCAAAGTAAATCCAAGAATATAATAGACACAAACAAACCAAAAATTGCTATAGATATTGATCATGTTTCTAAAGATTTATTGTTTTAAGACTCAAAAATTATATCTAATCGCACGTAATCTATTAATACACAATTATGTTTGTATTAATGTTTGACCATCAAACACACCCATATGTCTAGATGAATTTTGATTAAATTCGACAAAAACGTCTATTATGTATATGAATAGATCACAGGATGTTTTTTACACTTAGCGAAACACACGGGTAACAGCTAATAAGTGTATCTATCGACATAATTTTGGTGATATTAGGGAATATAACTACTTCTAAGATTTTTCACAGGCCTGTCTACTAACGCATAAGCAAAACAAAGCAGGTTAAGGTATAGACCATAATGAGGTGGTAACGGGTGCAATCGATTATACCTGTGTCGTGATGCAATGCAATTACGAGCCAGTCGATTAAGGAAAATAGTCCAAGGCCGGATATTAGTTCAAAGGCCACCCCCACCCTTGCATGTTCCGCCGTACACTCTGCTAATAATATAAGTGTACATCTAACCTAATTTTTATTATAATGTACATTAAGTATTTGTTTACCCTTCCCTTGGAGCTTTTAATATTATTTCTAATAAATAGTTTATGTACGTGTGGATATACATGGAAAATTAATCGAAACACTTCTTTACCATTACAATAATATATACGTTCTCTCCCTGTCTCCCTGAATATTTGTCTCACATAATGATGGATACAGCCTTTCGTAATTTTCTTCTTCATTCCGCTTTGTCTCTGACGTGACGTTCGCAAACTTCACATTCCTTCTTATCCTTTAACAATAATTTATTTCAATTAGTTTTGGATCTGTCTTTAAATCACTGACTAGGAAAGGACAGCTGTAGTGTCAAATTCCATACGCACTGGTGGCTTCCTCTTTCTTCATGACCATATTATCACTGTATATTTTTTTATCACTTGTCGGCAATGTCCGTGGAACCCTAGGCTACCGCGCAAGTATTTTTGCGAACTTTATCCAGCCGAGTTAAGCGATGTCATCCAGCGTCTGTTGCCTATTTATTTCGGCTACTTTAATGGTATGCACATTCTTTTCATTACCATTCATAACCATTTATTCTTCGATGAAAACTGGTGTATACTGCAATAAATGGCATAAACTGGGTCTTTGCAATACTCAGTATAAGATCACAAATTTGTAACTGATGTTTCCGTGATAATATTACCTATTTTAACTGAATCTCAGTGCAAATGGCTATTTGCGTGGCAGATCGTCTGCGTATGTATAACTTCACTCTACTAAGATTTGTTCGGCGAGTGTAATACAAAGCAAAACTGGAAGAGTTTTAGTAAAGGACCTTGGTGGACGCCTTCCGTGACCGATATTGGTTTTGTCTGATCCACCACTGTACGTACCACAGATGTCGCATTTCTATACATGTCGCGAATGTTGTTTTCATATATTTTGAGGACATTATTTTTACAAAGACTATGTTATATTGGAGGAATATCTATACCTTTAAACGAGAAATTCTTGTATATTTTTATATTATACATTCCTCAGCAATAGTTTTTTTTTTGTTTTTTTTCGAACTGACTACGCTATTGACCAAGCAAGGTCTTAACAGTTTCACCGGACTACTACTCAGCAATAGTGTTTAGAGCAAACATTGGAATAATGGTAGATATGTCAGATACAAAGCCATAGTGAGTTTTAACTGATAAGAACCCAAATGTTAACAGTCTAATGATTAACAGTTGGTTTTTTTTCGAACTGACTACATTATTGGCCTCGTAAGGCCTCAGCAGCTTGACCGGACTACTACTAACAGTTGGTTAATCATTCTCCCATAGAGCTTCGTAATGTGGCTCAAAGGCTTGATTCCACGATAATTATTGCAGTCGTATCTTTTCTTTCATATATTGGAATTATGGTGCTATTTATATTCATTGATTTTATATTATATCAACTGCAAGTTTAGTTGCATAATTATTAAAAAAAAATGAAATACCTATAATCGAATTACTTTTTTTATTTTACATATGTATGACATGTAAACAATCGGTAAAGATCTTTCGAGGACTTTCAACTAACAAACATTAACATTTTTATTTATATAGATTAGTTCTAGGTAACCTTTAATTCGATAGCTCTATATTATTTGTCGTAGGTGATGCATAAAAGATGAGTCGCCGCGCGCGGCCGTGACATGGAAGCGCAGGCATGGGCTGGCGCGCCGTGCAACCGCCGCACATCGCCGCCGGCTTGCTCCTCCTTCTGCTAGTCAACCTGCCAGGTAATAATTATACAACAATTAATCATTTAATCGATCTTAAACAATAGGATTTGAATAGAAAACATGAATATGAAATCTTTACAGTAACCTGTCACCAAGATCATCAAGATGCCGTGCACATCACGGCGATTCTCGGCGAGAGCGTCATGGACTTCCCCGAAGACATCCCCGTGCCGTACGTGTTGCAGTGGGAGAAGAAGGTAGGCGAAACGGTACGACGGCCCACACTCCACTCTTACAATACAACGCTGCTCATCTACCGTGTGTGTATTTCTGTTCAATAGAGGATGGCTCGTCTCCGCGACGCGCCTGCTGACTGTAAAGTATATCTCGTGGTGTTCGACAACGACACCTCGTATTGTCCCGTGGTAGTGGTAAAGCGCGGGCGCCGCGGGCCGAGGGCGAAGCCCCACCGCCCTCGCCCCGCGAGCGCCTCTCGCACGCCTTTTGTGTTATCTGCCTCTTCTGCGTAATGGCTCGTGTACTATCTGCGTTCGTCGTCCGCGCGACCGGTCCAACTCACTACACCACAGTTACAAAGGCCTATAAAGCGAGTCCGAGAGAGCAGCAGACCCCCGTTAGATAACGAAACATACACATACACTTTACATTTATAACAATAATTTTCTATTAATTATTTTTATTAACTCGGTGCACATTGTTTTCTGAGATAGTATCGAGAGCACATTTGCTTACACGGCTGAGCCCGGGGCACGCGCACCGCACCACCTCGCGCACTGGCGGCGGTTCTGTCTGTTTCTCTCTTCCTGTGGCTGTGGGCCTCTCCCACGCTCTCTCGCCAAAATGTAGATTCATTCGTGTACTTACCGTTAAAGTATTTAGTATATTGGTTGTGTACTGTCTTGTCAATTGTTTAATATTATATAAAACATTTTGCTTCATACATGTGCATGTTGTAGTTTTCTTTGCTTTGTTTATCTTTTATTCTTTATAATTGTGTGTTCAAAAATATACGTTCTGATTAATAGTAGATGTATTTGTAAACAGTATAAATTATAATTATTGTAAAAAAAATGTAATGAGTAATTAAAAGTGCATAAATTCTAAAGTGGTTCCTTGATGGGAAAACTTCAAACTCAGTAAATATTTTCATAGTGTTGCAGTAATTCAAATACTCATAATTACAGAAATGTATGGTCAGCATTTTTAAGCTTAGCAATTAAAAACATTTTCTATTATTTCATTTTATATTTGAAATTGTTCAATATATATCCCGAAGGTAACGTTACGTTAGACGTATGTTTACGGAAAAGATAATACAATGCATCGGAAGCCAAAGCCGAGGTGCGCCGCGCACCCTTGAGTTGTCAAAATAAAATCGGCTAAGTGCCTTAAGCGCTCGCCTTAGTAGTCCGGTGAAGCTGTTAAGACCTTGATAGGTCAATAGCGTAGTCAGTTCGAAAAAAAAAATACAATGCATCAATTAATTACTTCTGTATATTTATTTATGTGTCCGCCTCGTGTTTAATAACATTTCTAGCATATTTTTACTAAAATTGTTTATGCTCGATGTGACCCATAGATGAGAATAACAGAAATATTTAAATTTAACTTTATAGTTTTGCATTATACTTTTGCATGCACTATAAAATTAAATGTATATAAGTAGCCGTAGTAACTTTTACATCTTGTGACAAACTTGTAAATAAATCTTGTTATCGGTAAAAGTTCGAGTCACCAATTTCAGTTTACAATCTGTAATCATTTATCACAACAATCAGTGACAAGGTGTAAAAATAAAATCTAATTCTGTCTCCATATACTCGACATCACGATACCACTAATGTCAGGGACAGAGTTGAGTATGTATAGTAGTTTGGTTGATCAAAAAGATATACACGAATCGTCTTAGATAAGTATTAGTTGTTAGAATACGCGCCGATGGTAAAATGTCGAATGACCGGTATTTTGTCGGTGCGTAGGGACAGGACATCCCAATCTACATCTGGTACGAAAGCTATCCGACTCATAGCGGGGAGGGGTATGAGGGCAGGGTGTCGCGCGTCGCACCAGATTCGCCATATGGAGCGGCCAGCCTCAATCTTACCAACATACGCGAATCTGATCAGGTAAGCACGAATATTATATTATAACGTAATTAAATTCTAATCAACTTTTTTTTATATTAATTCCACACATTTGTATGATTTTCTCAGAAAGTGAGATTGCTTTTCAGAAAAACTTTCGGTTTCGTTTTTGAGTAATCTACTTCCTAAAAGAATATTATAACAATATCATAGTACAATGTGTTTATAATATTAATGGTTATCCGATGAATTAAAGTATTTACTTGTTGTCGATCGACTAGTATGTCACCAAGATTCAAATAAAACTTTTACAAAACCATACCCTTATTACAGTCCTCGACAATTTTTACACTTTAATGAACCTCTCAAGTCAAAATCATAAGAAAAACTATATTCATTTTTAAATTACTATTGAATTATTAAGTCACGTAGATTTCATTAATTTACATGATCAAATGTGTATATATCAACTTTCCCATCAGAAGTAACGGAGTTCTATTTTTTAGTTCTTAAAGCCCCTTTCTGTTCAACATTATTGTCATTTTTCTATTACATAATTATCTTGTATTCAGTGTTATTTATTTAAATATTTAATTATGACAGTTACAAATAATTATTTCTACCAGGGTTGGTATGAGTGTAAGGTTGTATTCCTTAACCGTTCACCGAACCAGCACAAAAACGGCACATGGTTCCACCTGGACGTGCACGCGCCACCACGCTTCTCCATCACACCGGAAGACATTATATACGTTAATTTAGGTAAGATATCTTTAAACCACTAATCTCTTTATATACTGTAGTTATCTCCTAGCTGTCCAACTAAGTAGGAGCACGGCCTCCCAAAAAGTCCAATAAAGTAGTGAACACTCTATATTAAGCATTTTAAAGGGGAAACCCATAGCAGAATATGAGTTTCGAAATGACTGATTCAGATTATGTTGTTGTGGGGTACAGCAGCTGAGGTAGACACCATATTCCTATTACAAAAACGAGCAGTTCGAGCAATTTATAATATGAGGCCTCGCGAATCATTAAAGACTAAGTTTCAGGAATTCGGTATCTTAACTCTGCCCTCCCAATATATTCTAGATAATTTAATGTATGTCCGCAAAAATTCAGATATGTTGGATCTAGTAAAAGACCAGCATAATTTAAATACTAGAAACAGCAACAAATTGGTCATTCCATGCTTCAGGCTCACTAAATCCAAAAACAGTTTTTTAGGTAATAGTGTTAAGTTTTATAATAAAGTCCCAAAACACATTACCGATTTGCCTGATAGTGAGTTCAAGAACCATGTCAAGCAGGTTTTAATATCTAAAGGCTATTATAGGGTGGATCAATACGTGAATGATTGTGACGTCTGGAAATGACGCCCCTCTCTGTGCATCCACTAATAACGAATGTGAATATTTATATTACTATAGAAATATATGACATGAAAAAATAAACCAGATCGAGTTTCTTGCCGGTTCTTCTCGATGACTGGGCTGTTTTCCGAACCGGTAGTAGCTTTGACGTTCATAAGCGCCTTCTCAGGGCCTAAATTGAATAAAGGATATTTTGATTTTGATTTTGATTTTGTTCCAGCAATAATTTAAAGTCATATGTGCTCTCTGTTGTATAAACTTCGGTAAGGTTTTCGGTATTACCTACATGGTATACACAGCTACCCATAAGTTTTTACCATACGGCTTACTTGAGTCTGGTACATAATCTCAGTTTGCAATCTTAAAGCCGATATTTAACTGTTTATATTGTGGCTTTGTTCTTGAGGAATATGTAATTAGGTAGCTACAATTCCGTAAATCTAGGCTTAAAAAAGATGTATAAAATTACTTAGCTAACATATCATATGCTTACAAATATATATAATCTAAAAATTCTTCCTGAGAATATATCCTACTGTGTGTCCGTTTATATTCGGCAAAAATTCTAGTTATATTCACATTTCTGCTACGTTTAGATACATTATTCATGATACTACGATCACTTTTTATCGTCCAACAATATGGAACCTAATTTCTAACAAGATTAAAGTAGTTTTTAATTTGTCTTGTTTATTTTTTGCTAAACTTATATAGAAGTCAAGTATTATAACAAACTAGATCATGAAGGGGAAGGTAAATAAATAGTATATTCCAGGCGACGCGATAATCCTCAACTGTCAGGCGGAGGGTACACCCACACCCGAAATCCTGTGGTATAAAGACGCGAACCCTGTTGAGCCGTCTGGTACAGTGGGTATCTTTAACGATGGCACAGAACTCCGCATTAGTAATATCCGACACGAGGACATCGGCGATTATACTTGCATCGCGCGTAACGGGGAAGGCCAAGTCTCGCATACAGCTCGGGTCATCATCGCTGGTGGAGCCGTCATCACTGTGAGTGAATGCATTGCAATCAAGACCATCGCATGTTTATTTATATTTTTAATCGATAGAATCAAACATCCTGCTTTGGCAAAACGTGACAGTGCGTTCTCGTGTACAAAAAGTTCCCTACAATCTATTTAGGATATCATGTTATTGTACGTGCAGATTGCATTTTCGACGATCGTTGATAGAAATCTATACTTAGTAAACACTTAAAGTAAACACGTAAACTTAGCTTGTCTTATGGGGGTCCCGATTAGAATTTCATGGGGGATGTTTTTTTTTAATGTCCTAGCAGGCATACGAACATGTGTGTCACCTAATGTTAAGTGATCACCACATTCCATAGACACTAACAACACCAGGGAAGTCGAAAGTGCGTTCCCAGCCTGTGTTTGTGGGGAGGCGAGGAAGGGGGAAGACGAAGGGAGAGACGAGAGTGGAGATGGGTCTCCGGCGCTCTCACTGACCGAACGAACCGCAACAATGCAAGCACTGTTACTTTACGTCGGTTTTCTGTGAGAGGGTGGTACTATTTTTACCTTTTGTGCGTAAATGATAAATAAATAAATAAAAAACTTCGTAATGTTGATTTATATCGTTTTTTTTTCGACATGAGAACTGGGTATTATTCTGGTTATTATTAACTAGCTGTTACCCGCGGCTCCAGTAGATGGCGTTCGTATCGTAGTTACAAATGTTTTTGAAAAAGCGTTTCTGTAATGTACACACCCACTTACAATTTTACATTTCTTTCATAAATTTTTAAAAAGCGCGTGCGGAGCCGCGGGTAACAGCTAGTTAATAATAACCAGAATAATACCCAGTTCTCATGTCGAAAAAAAAACGATATAAATCAACATTACGAAGTTTTTTATTTATTTATTTATCATTTACGCACAAAAGGTAAAAATAGTACCACCCTCTCACAGAAAACCGACGTAAAGTAACAGTGCTTGCATTGTTGCGGTTCGTTCGGTCAGTGAGAGCGCCGGAGACCCATCTCCACTCTCGTCTCTCCCTTCGTCTTCCCCCTTCCTCGCCTCCCCACAAACACAGGCTGGGAACGCACTTTCGACTTCCCTGGTGTTGTTAGTGTCTATGGAATGTGGTGATCACTTAACATTAGGTGACACACATGTTCGTATGCCTGCTAGGACATTAAAAAAAAACATCCCCCATGAAATTCTAATCGGGACCCCCATAAGACAAGCTAAGTTTACGTGTTTACTTTAAGTGTTTACTAAGTATAGATTTCTATCAACGATCGTCGAAAATGCAATCTGCACGTACAATAACATGATATCCTAAATAGATTGTAGGGAACTTTTTGTACACGAGAACGCACTGTCACGTTTTGCCAAAGCAGGATGTTTGATTCTATCGATTAAAAATATAAATAAACATGCGATGGTCTTGATTGCAATGCATTCACTCACAGTGATGACGGCTCCACCAGCGATGATGACCCGAGCTGTATGCGAGACTTGGCCTTCCCCGTTACGCGCGATGCAAGTATAATCGCCGATGTCCTCGTGTCGGATATTACTAATGCGGAGTTCTGTGCCATCGTTAAAGATACCCACTGTACCAGACGGCTCAACAGGGTTCGCGTCTTTATACCACAGGATTTCGGGTGTGGGTGTACCCTCCGCCTGACAGTTGAGGATTATCGCGTCGCCTGGAATATACTATTTATTTACCTTCCCCTTCATGATCTAGTTTGTTATAATACTTGACTTCTATATAAGTTTAGCAAAAAATAAACAAGACAAATTAAAAACTACTTTAATCTTGTTAGAAATTAGGTTCCATATTGTTGGACGATAAAAAGTGATCGTAGTATCATAACTTCAGAATTGGCAGTATGGATTAATTCCTTCGCCTATGAACTATTTGAATAGGAAAATAAAATAAACTTTGAAAATGTTAGCTTTGATACTTACCACATAACTTCAGAATTGACAGTATGGATTAATTCCTTCGCCTGTCCTATTGGACGAATATTATTACTACTACTTAACACGTTACCATGGCAACGTATATAATAATAACGTAATCGCTCAAAACCAAAAAAAGTGCCCGATTTTGAAACATTCTTCATTGGGGCTCTGCTTCTATTGGTCTTAGCGTGATTATATATAGCCTATAGCCTTCCTCGATAAATGAGCTATCTAAAACCGAAAGACTTTCTCAAATCGGGCTGGTAGTTCCTGAGATCATAGCGTTCAACCAAACAAACAAACAAACAAACTCTTCAGCTTTATATATTAGTATAGATTATTGGATTTCAAAAACAACTTGTATTTTACAAGGCAAGTAAATAAATAATATTCCATGTCTGCATTAAACATTTTTGGAAAAGGTACAGTGAACAAGAGAAACAAACACACGGCGGCTCGCGAGCCGTGGTTTTAGAAAAACTGGAACCCCTGTAATTTCTTACATACAAATTTGTTTTGAGATATTTAAAAAGAGTGCTACTTTGGTGTCAAATTTTTGTATGTTAGTTGGGTTTTTTTAAATCAAATAACTCGTGAGGAATTAGGTACTCGCACTCGGGGATCTGATAACTCACTCGACCCCCCTTAATCCAGTCCTGATGTGAAATGGCGATAAATGCGTAATTTTATATTTTTGTCACTGAACTGTGATAATATGACAACATTCCTTAGACGTTCACAAATGATTCAAATATATTTTTTGTTTTCTGTTCTTTATTATACTATTTTGATAATATTCGAAATTCACTTTATAAAACAATGCGAATTTTTAAAGATAATTCGGTATATACTGAAGTATAGACAAGAGTTCACTTCTTACTGGTGTTTTGGATCAGTTTTTTTTGTATATTTTTTATTCTAGCGAGGCAAAATGACTGCGCTATGACTGATGGTAAGCACAGTACAATCCAAAAACAATGGTGACCACCGAGAGAGAATCTGTCCATCGCCGGTCGCCACTGTCATGCCAGCCTGCGATAAACTGCATATGCACAAGCTGATCCCGAAACGCGACCCGCGGAAGTAAATCACTATGACGGGCTTTTTCGCCATATACATGGTGGTTGCGACCCAGTCGGACTGTAAAACCCTACCACCACGTGCAGGTGTAGTTGGCTTGGGTGTCTCAAGTTTTATGATGTTATTCGACACCCCTTATACCCCCCGCTGGTAACTGTTGGTCGTATATGTTAATATAGTCACTATTTTACGCAGACGCTAATAATATATTTACCACCAAGGACATTCAAACGTAATAACGCATTACTTGGAGATAAAAGAGACAGAATTAGTTTGTTAAATAATGTAGCAACTCTTGCAGATGCCACCGACTAACCAAACAAAGCTAGAAGGAGAGAAAGTGCAGTTCTCGTGCGAAGCTAAAGCTTTACCTGGCAACGTGACAGTAAAATGGTTCCGTGAAGGGGCGCCTGTCGCTGAGGTGGCAGCCCTAGAGACGAGAGTCACCATCCGCAGGGATGGAGCGCTTGTCATCAACCCTGTGGCCGCAGACGACTCTGGGCAGTACCTCTGCGAAGTCTCTAACGGAATCGGAGAACCACAAAGCGCATCGGCCTATTTAAACGTAGAATGTAAGATCAGATTTTCTTATTCATTATTATTATTATTTTTTATAGTAGCACGGCAAAGTGACTGCATAGTGCCTGATGGTAAGCGCAGTACAATCCAAAAACAATGGCGATCACCGAATGACACAGTATCTATCGCCGGTCGCCGCTGTCATGCCGGCCTTTTTTTTTTACGTGGGGAAATCCCTTATGGATACAACACCCTCTCGGGGGAGAGGATGGGTTATGTCCGTCTCGCACGGACTAAAACCCCACGGTGTACGTCTACCGCTAAGTTGGGGCGGCGCGAGATCTCTATATACTTCATCGTGCATGAACGCATGACGCATCTATGTGTAGAATAATACCATCCAATTCATAAAAGTATGCAATTTTTCATCAATGTTTTCTTATCACGTAAAATTATCGCCAGTAAATCGACTTTACGGACAACCCATTTTTGTTATTTTATCGTTATAAAATATCCTTTCAGATCCAGCGAAAGTAACGTTCACACCGACTATACAATACCTGCCATTTCGTTTGGCCGGTGTAGTACAATGTTACATCAAAGCGAATCCGCCTCTACAGTACGTCACGTGGACTAAAGATAAGCGATTGTTAGAACCGTATCAGACGAAGGATATTGTTATAATGAACAACGGTTCCTTACTATTCACTCGGGTTAACCAAAACCATCAAGGAAGGTATACTTGCACGCCGTATAACGCTCAAGGAACCCAAGGATCGTCAGGTAAAAATGATAAATAAAACACAAGTTTGAAAAGGGAACGCTCAGTGTTTTTTTTTAATTTGTGGTATTTATAGGTCCGATGGAGGTTTTAGTACGAAAGCCACCAGTTTTTATTGTGGAACCGGAACCGTTGTATCAGAGGAAAGTGAGTAAAATTATAATTAAATTATTACTCTTGTTGTCTTTGTATTCTTAATAACTGGGGAGAACGTAATTAATTCAAATCTTTTTTTTTATGTTTTCAATTACAAATATTCTCATGTGTTCTCATCTCATATTAAAATTACTAATTGCATATCCGATTATATTTTACAAAAAAAATAGTAATATCAAAACTTTTTTCTAATTTCTACTTAAGTCCTTGTTACATTAATTATGGACTATTATTAGTAACTCAGTCATTGACGTATAAAAACCCAAGACACACAGTCTGGAATAATAGTAGCGCTCAAAACCGGTGGCAAAAACTTCCCAATATACATACGGGGTTATAGTTAGTCCATAAACTTATGATTTTGCAAATTCAATCTTACATGAATGATTTAAAGTTGCTTTTACAAGGACGCAAGCGACGCGAGACCTTTTGAAATAACTGCATAATCCAAAATTATGCACTCATTTTTGTGTGCCGGCTGTGAGACGTTAAGTGTGCATCTTGAGTTTTTTATATCATTGAACGCAGCTAAACTTTTTTGAGTCCGGTATCAAAATGTCTTGAGACTTGGGATTCTTACTGCTGAATTATATTGTACTAGTGGGCGCCCAGTTGTCGACATTCGACCATAGTTCATTGATTTTTTAAAGTTGAATGTAGAATGAAAAAAGGTAATTGGAACGTAAGAGTAAAATAATACATACACTCGAGCATAGCAACCTCCTTTCGCAAACTTTTTTGAAATCCGTTATTGACGGATGTCAAAATGTCTTTTTTATTTACATTTGTGTATATGTTGTGTAAAATTGAAGCATTAGTGTGAGTAATGCATATTTTAATTAATTTAATGTACTTCTAATGCATTTTATACAAAATAAATAGCTTTCTGCACTTCCCCTCCATATAAACTTTAACTATGCCAAATTTCACGTTCATCCGTTCGCCCAATTCCGTTAAAAAGGGATACAAAGTTTAGGCTTCACGTATTAATATTATATATTGTATTTTTCATGACGTGTAACGTAGGAGATACCAGGATATGGCCTTAGTGCTATTTTCATATATTCATTTTTGATTAATTATTATAAGCTGAAGGTTGTGTGTAATATTTTACGGAATTACACTAACACACTTCGGATCTTTGTATCACAAATTCGGTGTTAGCTTTAGCCATAACTATCATACAGTTATGATCATACAAACACTCGAAAGATTAAAAGAGAGAATGAATTATGTCGATTACAAATTCAATTAAATATTTTTTTAAGGTATGTAGATTCTTCAATTGAAATGGGTAAACGAATTTTCTAGAACACTGTAATATTAAAGGGAATCTCATAAGTGCAAATCTCTAAATACAGTTTGAGACAGTTTTTTCTTCTTTTTGCACGGGTATTAGCCTCGTCGCCACTGTTGTGTCCGGACGTGTGAAACGAAACGTGTGACAGTTACAAGCACACTGACGTAAAAAAATTTTTGAACTGACTTGAACTTTATTTGCCTGGCAAGGCTTTAACAGCTTCACCGGACTTCAGTTACGTTTAATGAGACAGGCTTGCCTTACAGTAGTCCGGTGAAGCTGTTAAGACCTTGCTAGGTCAATAGCATAGTCAGTTCGGGAAAAAAGCTTGCCTTACATAGGGATACATTACACACATACATAAGATATCCGTATTTATCAGGTGGGTGAGTCTGTAGAGATGCATTGCGAGGCACAGGAGGCGGAGGGCACGCAGCGTCCGAGCATCACGTGGCGGCGGAGGGACGGACAGGCGCTGCAGAAGAGCCGTGCGCGCGCACTCGGCGGTAACATTACCATCGATACATTACGCCGCCAGGACTTTGGCATCTATCAGTGCGTCGCTAACAACGAGGTTTCTGCTTATATACTATACCTGTATTTTTAAGTTTTCTTTCAATATTTGATGGTGGTAGAGCCACGCTGAAACTATTACTGGTTTCAGCATGAATGGGTCGGCTCGCCCGGGGTAGTACCGCCCTCTCATAGAAAACCGACGTGAAGTAACAATGCTTGCATTGTTGTGTTTCGTTCGGTCAGTGAGAGCGCCGGAGGCCCACCTCGCCTCTCTTCTCCTCTCCCTCTCCCTCCCCTAACCCTACCCCCCTAAGGGTGGCAACGCACTTGCGACCCCTCTGGTGTTGTTAGTGTCCATGGACGGTGGTGATCACTTAACATCAGGTGACCCACCTGTTCGTTTGCCACCTATGACATAAAAAAAAAATATTAACAAAGTAACAATACCCGATTTGTTTAAAGTGAAACTTCTTATAGCACGGTAGGGAAAAATTTGCGTTATGCGTAAGATAGGTATGTATTTTTGTGTATGTGTATAGTGCTAGGGCTTATTAGTATTACAAAATGACGAAATGTGTAGTTAAGTATTTAGATTTCGTATAGGTTCGAGTTTATGAGATCATATATATAAATAGTGGGCACGACGAACGTTGCCCTGCCCTGATAATTGAAAAAATATAGACAAATTATATATCTAAGCCTTCCTCGTGAATAACTCTATCTACTGGTGAAAATCCGTTTAGTAAAAACCTCATGAAAATCCGTTGAGTACTTTTCGAGCTTATTGCGAACAGACAGACAGACGCGGCAGAGTACTTTGTTTTATACTATGTAATGATTTAACATATATAGGTAGCAAAGAAGCTTTACTTCCTCCACGTGTAAACAATAAAACATGTGTATCCTAATTATCTTGATAGATTTGAATATGAGTGTACCATAAGATTCGTCTCATATTAAAATATAACGTCTCTGAATCAAAACAGAGAAGAAGGATTAAAAATATAGCTTTTTTTTATCAAGACTTAACTGAACAACCCTTTTACTATTATAACTAAAATAGTTTAAATGTTTTTCAGTCCTATATTTTATTTTCTATATCAACAATTAGGGGCATTCTTCATTAGGCATAAAGTTGACAATCTACATGAAAAATGTAAAAAATTCTCGTAATAGAAATTAAAAAAGCACGTTATAAAATAAATCGGTGTGATTAATATCACGATTAAAATAATCGTAGGTGGCAACAATAGTGGCGGACACGCAACTGGTTATCGAGGGCACGCAGCCACACGCCCCCTACAACGTGTCGGGCACGGCGACAGAGTTCCAAGTGACGTTGCGATGGCAACCCGGATATGCGGGCGGACCCGATTACAAACAAGATTACACCATATGGTATAGGGAAGCTGGATTTTCTGAGTGGACCAAAGTTCCTGTCACACCGTCTGGTGCTACTTCTGTTAGTTTTATACATTTTAATAATAAAGTAAATAATCTCATTGGGTAATCTTAACTTCCTAATCCGAAATATTATTATAGCGAGTGCTCGTCCAGAGGTCGAACTGCGACCATAGAGAAAATAAATCTTGTTTCAATTTTTTTACTGATAACACTAAAGCTCGTAATTACGACATAAAGCTACAAGACTAATATTATAAATGGGAATGTGCATTTGTTTATTTATTTTTTACGCTTTCACACCTTAATTACTCAACCGACCAGCATGACATTTGTATAGACTTCTTTGTCTGTGGTATAAAAAATACATAGGACACCATTCATCCACAAAAGGAGTCTTATAAAAATATTGAACAAATCTACATAGACCCGACCGAAAACGCTACAGAAAAATAGTAATTTCATAAGTATGTTTCACAGTACTTAGGGATCGTTCAAGTATCATGTAAGCAAAATTTTTGTAATTTGTGACCTCCGCTCCCCCTCGTCATCAAAAGTAAGCAATGCCCTTACCCCCCCCACTCCCATACTTACGTAAACACATAATTGCTAACATAATCACCACCCTAACTGCCCATCCCCAATCAAAAATAAGCAAATCAAGGACCCCCGCCCGCCATCAATGCTTACGTAATACTTGAATAGCCCCTTACAGTAAGTAGTTGCATTAAAGTTTGTGTGTACTTATGTACACGCGTTACAAGTTATACTTCTTTGGCGTAACAAGATAAAAATCTTTTCAAAAATTGTATCTTTCGCCTTATTCTACGTTCGTAGAAAAAAACGACACTAACAATAGAAAAAAGGTATTTAATACTTTGAAAGTTTTAATACAAACAAGAAATGCAAAGAAACAAAATGTTGACTATAGCTAACTTCAGGGTGTCGGTTTTTCGTGACGGTGTGCGCGCGCATCGTGAAAATTTACTCTCATCATTTTTCCCTAAGGCACGAAAAGATATATAACTTCAAAAATTTTCAAGTTTCCCACTAACATTTATTTCTATGAGTACTTAAATTAACTTTTTTTTGTTTTGACTAACTCATCCCTTATAAGATATTCTTTAAAATGACCTTTCCTTTACGAAATATAAGCTGCACTTGAGAACTAGTTCCTCTAGCTTTACAATCTTGGATCACATTATTATTTACCATCAAACGATATTGTGGTCAAATGCTAATAGCACATAACAGTAGATTCATTAACAACAGTTTATAATAATCGTTGTAAAATAGTACAAAAATGTAATTAATTATTGATATACAATTCGCCATTTATACAGAATAAATATAGAACATGATGGTGTCCGAATTTTTTACATAATATAGTATAGTATTTGTAATTTCCCCTTTTTATATAAATAAGGTAACAATAAATCGCCTACAACCGGGAACAACGTACGAGTTTCAAGTAAACGGCAAGAATACAATCGGAGAAGGAATGATGAGCAAGGCTATAACGATAAGAACACTTGGTATGTTTTGAAATTATATTGAAAGTGTTTGTAATATTGTAGATGTTGTTTTATTATTATGGTTTGGTGTTTTAACATATATATGATATTTATTTATATAATTATCTGTTATTTGGGTATCCCGTCTTTATTGATGTTATTTGTTTGCACGTATTTGCGATTATCAAGTCACAATTTCAATATTACTTTATACTATTGAACGTTATATGGATCCGAATGCTGAGCTACGAAAGAGACGGATGAAAAATAGTGCATGGATTCCCTCCGCGCGGAAGAAGTGAAACTTCGTAATGTGGACATGAAAATAGGAAGCGGTAGAAAAAGATTTTTAGTAAAATCATATTATTTCTTTAAGACAAACTTTATTAACATTGCTTACAATTTACAATTGATCGCATCTTTTAATTATCATTTTCGAGTGTTGAAATATCCAAATCTAATAACATTTACAATGGTATTATGATAAATAAAGTAAGGTACGAAATTTTTGAGTTCTATTTTTCACGCTCTGTCTCCTTCTATTCCTCCTCCCCAGAAGCGTTGAATGTTTAACGCAACAGTGCTTTCATACCCTTTCCATGGTAGCGTGGAACGTTTAACGCAACCTTGTTGCAAGTCGCATTAGAAGTTTCACTTCAATAAAGACTACACGTGGCAGAGATGCAAATGTTAAGATGGATGTGTAGTATAACTAGAATGGATAAGATAAAGAATGTGTATATCAGAGGAAGTTTAAAAATAGCATCAGTGACAGAGAAGTTGAGTAATAAGTTAGCATGGTTAGCATATATTATGGGCATATTTGAGATGGAAATCATGTAATTAGATTTTTTTTTAGTATGAAGTGGACTAGTGGAGGAGTAAAGGAAGACCGTAATAGCTAGTGATGGATTGTATGAAAAATGATATGTGTATAAAACGTGTGAATACAAAGATGATATCTGACAAAGAAAAATTGAATAGGAAAACATATTGTGGCGACTCTGTTTATTTGGGATAAGTAAGAAGATGACTATTGATAGTTATTTTTTTCTTGAAGTTGACCTCCAACTTACAAGTGTATCTCTACAGTAGAACACATACTTCTCTATTGTACTTATAACTTTTATGGAAACGAACCTACAGATAATTATTATGAAACTTAGCGGAAGATATGGGCTGAAACTCTTCACCTACAAGCTTATCTGTAAGACTAACAAATATAGATTTCATATTCTTATTTCGAAGGTATCTACTAACGGGAAGGGTATTGAATGGAAATGTGCTTTTTGTAGATGTAGGGGCTAAACCGAAGGCGCCAACCACTCCAGCGGGGCCTCTCGATGAAAAGATATTTCCGAACGCACCCGAAGGTTCTGGTATATATTTCTATTGTACATAAATATTATAAACTTCTTGTTGCCTAATGTTGCTTGCAGTATGCACGCGTATGCCATCAATATGTTATGTTTAACATTTTATATATTTTATTAGAGAAGACTCGAGGTGTAAGTACATTTAAAAGGAAATGCGGTGACGGTATTAAATTTATTTATTTAAATATTAAGTGGAGGCTAACCAATTGAAATTGTTGTGGTTGTAAACCCAACTTATTTAATTAAACATGTAAAAATAACTGTATGAACTAATAGGGGTTCAGGAGTCGAACTACATATAATCTATTAATAAGTTACAACATTATTAAACTTTTTTTTGCCAAATAGCGTGATTTTTTTATTGGTAAAAACTTTATTCAATATTGTACAGATATAGGTCGACAGTCTATATAAGATACGGAATTTGTACTCTGAAAAATATATAACTTATAAGTATAAATAAAAGCTTCAACTTGTCTGTTTCAAAATTTATTTTATTGTTAATACTAATATTCGCCAGTAACTACTAAATAAAAAAAAGATTAATAAATAAAAGAAAAAAAGCTACGGAATCTGATTTATCTTAGCCTATTCTACGTATACTAGTGTTCGTCTAGTGGTCAATATTCGACTGTGATTAATTAATTTTCCAAGTTTTAATATTAAGGAAAAAAACGTGATTTTTCCAAAATAAATATCGATATCACTAAAGTTCATTAATTTCTACAAAACAAAAAAAACCTCGGATACGAAACAAAGGAGAAAGATGTACTCAACTGTTTTGCCTCTGCCTATTTATTATAGAACATACCTATATATAATGTTATATTTCAGATATATTTCGGCTAGTATAGTTTAATCTTTCAGCCAAATGGAATTCGAATAATTTATGATACAGTCATATAGGTAAACTGAGATCACTGTAAATTCATACTAGATTGCATATGCCTAACAAATGTACATGTAAGACCAGTGCTAAGATAATTCTTATGAGCATAAGTTTTCCAATAGAATTTTTAGTAAGACCGTTCTCATGAAATCTAGGTCCGAAATCTGGTCCACCTCGCAATCTGACTGTGACCGAGGTGCACAACGGGTTCCTGATCACGTGGCAAGGACCGTTAGAGCGAGCTCATCTCGTGCAGTATTACACTATCAAGTACCGCACCGACGCGCAGTGGAAGACCCTCAATCGAGGACAGATTCGACCTGAAGAGACGAGTTACTTGGGTAAGTTACCTTAGAAAGATCGAACCGTCCGTTAATACCAGTTTCTATGTGAAGATATTTTATGAAAAAAACAATAGAAGGAAAATACGGATCAATTTTATGTATTTTTTAAATATATTTTAAGCTTTTAATATCACTGTATTTTTATGAGTAATTATAATAATAATTAGTACACTGCATATTTCCTACATCTATTTTTGTGGTACACATCGTATCATAAACGACTCGATAGATTTTATTAATTGTTGGTAATTTGGTACATAGCAGTCTTTATGTCTAAGTTATTGGAGATTCCCGCTCACTTCGTTGGGCATTTAAAAAATGACAAAGGTTCAATGGAATCTAATACATAAGTAGCCTAAAATCATCTACGAATAATACATCAATCAAATGAAATCAAAAATACTTTATTCAGTTTAGACCCTAATAAGGCACTTTTGAACGTCAAAGACTACCACCGGTTCGGAAGACAACCCAGTCATCGAGAGGAACTGGCAAGAAACTCGATCGGGTACATTTTTTTTAACATATATTTCCAATACATCATACAATGCTTTTAGTGGATGCATAGAGAGGAGTCAATTCAACACATCACTATCATTCACTTACTGATCCACTCTATAATATCCTTTTGAAACTAAAACCCGTTTGACGTGGTGCTTAAATTTACAGTCCGGGAAATCGGTAACATGCTTTGGGACTTTATTGTTGAAACTAACACTGTTACCTAAAAAACTATTACTGGTTTTGCTAAGTCTGAAACATGGGACCACCAGTACAGCATGCACAATACAGCATCGAATATTATAGTCATATGCCGATACGAGCAGTAATTTTAACGTGATGAACCTTAAAAAATTGTATTTTATTGTAATGAATAATTCTACTGGGTTTTCTCGCCAGTTAAATATGTAGGGGAATTTGTATTACGAGTGCTCGTCCAGTGGTCGGACTTCGACCATAGAGAAAAAAAACTTCCAAAAATTTACAGATGTTCTTAACCGTTTCCGCGGTCCCTATTTATATTTAGATATGTGTAGTATTCTAAAGAATAAATTTAAGTTGTCCCTATTTATTTTTAGATATGTGTAGTATTCTGAAGAATAGGTTTAAGTTGTCCCTATTTATATTTAGATATGTGTAGTATTCTGAAGAATAAGTTTAAGTTGTCCCTATTTATTTTTAGATATGTGTAGTATTCTGAAGAATAAGTTTAAGTTGTCCGTATTTATTTTTAGATATGGGTAGTATTCTGAAGAATAAGTTTAAGTTGTCCCTATTTATTTTTAGATATGTCTAGTATTCTGAAGAATAAGTTTAAGTTGTCGCTATTTATTTTTAGATATGTGTAGTATTCTGAAGAATAAGTTTAAGTTGTCCCTATTTATTTTTAGATATGTGTAGTATTCTGAAGAATAAGTTCAAATAATTATGAATTCCAGTGAAAAATCTAGTTGGTGGCCGTACGTACTACTTCAGAGTGTTGGCCAACTCGGCGACCAGTTACGAAAGTTCAGAGGAGGTGAAGTTCCCGGTGCCGGCACGAGTCAAGCACAAAGCAATAACTGCGGGCGTCGTGGGAGGCATACTCTTCTTCATAGTAGCCATCATACTGTCTGTATGCGCTGTCAAAATTTGCAATAAGCGGAAACGTCGCAAGCAGGAGAAAGGTAAGCGCTGTGGGGAGAAGAGGCCGCTTGCCCGCTCCCAGCCTTTTACGCTTATGAATAGTTACTACATAATCTATAGTAGTCTATCTATATCATACTGTATAATCTACTAGTATTCTGGCAGACGTTGTCCCGCTCTGACAATAAAAAAAAACCTTGACAAATTATATACTTAAAACTTCCTCATGAATCACTTTATCTATCGGTGAAAACCGCATGAAAATCCGTTATGGTTCTTTAATTTTTTTTCGCCAACAGACACACGGATGTCGGCAGAGGACTTTGTTTGACACAATAATAATTGTATTTTTTGGAATATTTTCCTTAAAATGGGATTATTGTTTTTTTTTTTCTTTTTCGAAGTGACTACGCTATTAAGGTCTTAACAGCTTCACCAGACTACTACGACGGTCGCCGTTGTTTTTGGATTGTACTCTGCTTACCATCTGATGCAGTGCTGTCATTTTATCCTAGTTCAAGAAAAAAGTAGTAACTATTCATAAGTAACTTAAGATTTGTATTCGTGCCTCATAAATGAATAGGAGGCTGACTTACCATATTGTCGGTGACGAAGCATAACATTGCTTAATTCCATCACAATTTGCGTTTATAACATCGCACGCCCTTCACAAAACATGCTTTAGCATCGTTGAAATATAATTTATACATTGTTCAATACTATATAATAAATTTTAACAAGTTTTATGTGTTGCGGAACTATTTATATATTTTAGACCCTAAAACTAATTTACAAAAAAATAGACTTGTCTAAAGAGGTAAAGTTTGTTCGTTTATCTATACTATTTATACTTAATATTATAAAGCTGAAGAGTTTCGTTGCTAAAACGCGCACAATAACTACTGGTCCGATATGAAAAAATATTTCAGTGTTAGATAGCTCATTTATCGAGGAAGGCTATTATAGGCTATATATCATCACGCTAAGACCAATAGGAGCGGAGTACCAACAAAGTAACTATTTCACGCGGACAGAAGCTAGTGAGAGATAATCCTGATAATACCTAATTCCTTCACTGTAAAATGATATGATCATTAACGCATGCGAAGTCGCGTGCTATTGCTAGTTCTAAAATAAAGTAAGTTCCATTTCATGCACGCAATAAGCATACAAACTTTACCTCGAGCTGATCATCCACTATTGTATGTATATTAAAGATCTTCGAAATATTCCCTAATTGACAATAATTTATCTAATAATATGATAGATGAAATATATATGTAGGAGTTTCAAGATATATTATTTTAATAAGCAAACTACTAATATTATCTAAGCATGCCGACTCAATAGACCGCAGATACTTTACCATGTTGAATCCACAAATGAGGAAAAGGAAAAGTACATAATCAGTTAAAGCGTTGACAAGACACTCGTGGTTAGGCAAGGTAATGTTGGTACCACGATTTGGGATCAAATCCCCATCGTGTATAATAAACAATAAGATAATATTAAAAAAAAATTGTACATCATTATGGTAAAGTATCTGTCTGTTGAAGTTCTGAATGTTGCTTATGTTACATAAAGAAATCGTCACGTTTTTGCTTCATCTGCGGTTGTTTATTTATTAATGACAGTTGCTAAAAAGGACGTTTGTAATATTTAATAAATAATTCAATTAATTCATAGATATTAAATACTATGTTATACGATTACATATACAGCGTGGATGTGCATCTCGGGCAATTAATAAACACATGGTTAGTGTTACTTCCTACGAATAATGTCATATTCGTATTATATTATGTTTTATTCTTCCTATAAAAAAAATAACGTTTAAAATATATAAAGTAATTAAAAAGAATTAAACAGCCTGTATATATTTATATTAAATGTGACATTGCTTATGTGTTTTTTTAATGCATGTAATATCTATATTTTCCTTTTTGACTTTATCGAGATATCTTGTAACCCGTGACTCCTATCGCTTTTATTGTTATCGCTGTCTAGCTTTATGAACTTTACTTTTGAAATTATTTTCCTACTCATGGCTACGCTGTATAATTTAAAATTAGCCCAAACCTCCTTTTCAGTGAATGGTCGCTTTTAAGTTGACAATATGGTGGGTGGTGGGGTAGTGGTTGGTTGTGACGCGGGTGTCGGGTTGGGCGGCCGCGGGGCGCGCGAGGGAAGCCGGCCGGTTGGCTGCACCGCGTTAATGGTCAGAAATTATCCGATTGCAGCATACAACATGGTAGCCGCGCGGCTGACGGACCTGCGCGCAGCTGACAGCACTCAAGTGCCTTTTAAAAAGTGAGTACTTAATACATGTTTTAATATTAATTACAGTATTATATTACACTCAAACAAACCTAATCATAATTTTAATTACGTTCATGCACCCGCTACACAGGAAATCAGGTTAGTATTAGTCTACCCCTTAGATGTTTCGTACAGATAGCCGAGATTTAAACATATCAATATTTTTTGTATAGACTTAGAGATCGCGGAATATCGAGTATAGTGGACTGTTTGCGATTCACGGCTAATTGGGTGTGGCCGGCATCACGCTGCGGCGGCGAGGCACGATACTGGGCGGCGGCGCGAATGTCGCGATCGGTCGCCTCCTCCGCCTCGCCCGCGCCTTCGCTTGCGCCCTCTTCCTCTGATGACGGCGGGTTTCTACCGAGACTTCGCGTGCCGCTACGCCCCTCCGCCGCTCCACCGAAAAACCCCGGCCCTCGCGCTACACTGGCCAACGTGGCCGCCGTGGCCTCCCTGGGCTGCTGCGTGGACACCTTGGTCACCGCTTCATGTCTCTGACCTCAGTTCGGTTCCATTTCCCAGTTCTGCTGACGGGTCGTTTCCGACACCTCCGTCCCCGTTTCGATTGCGTTCTTTACGGCAGTGTGCTGCCGATGCCGGGCGTGGTGTCGTCGGTACTCTAGGCCGTCCTCGAGCGCGGCCTCAGTCAAGGCATATGCGCCCACGTACAGTAATAGATTTACCTCCGCCTCCACCGCCGCCGCCTCCGCCACCTCACGAAGCTTCGCCAGAAAGTCGGTCCTCTTCGAGTGGCTTCGGTAGCAAGAATGCATCATCGTCGCAGCAAAATCGCAGCAGTCGCACCGGCAGCCTCGCCGAGTGGCGCCCCCCGCCGTACCGTCCGCCTCC